>OY720444.1:669042-733694 GCA_963082915.1 Dolichopus griseipennis | reverse complement strand
TACTCGAATTACATAGCATGCTAACTTTCTCCGGTTTAATATTATATATAGGTTAATTCTATTCCAATTACTTCCTTTAAAGTATATACTTATATAAATATATGTATGAATATATATTATATATATATATATATATATATACTAAAATTATATGATTAAAATATCATTGTGCCGATATTTTATTCATTATTATACAAAGATATACAAATTCATTCTAATAAGTATTTACTTTAATAATATAACTATTATAATAGAATGAAAATTATTAGCTCTATATATAACTATATATAAATTTTGTTTTATTTAAAATATGTTGATTGGTTGGTTATAATATGGGTATGCCGGAATCCATTTTAATTCAAGTATATTTCATGCAAATATATATATATATTGCACTTTTGTTATATTTAAGAGAATTAGGTCAATAGAATTATAAGTGTATAGTTTTTCTATATCATTTACAATAAAACCATATACTAATTTATCTAGAAATATATCAATTCACATATAATGCATACATATATAATATATATACATAATGATATAAATATTATTGATGACTCTTATAAAAGTGCAAGTTATACGTCAATTTTGTGGCAATTATTTTACAATTGAGATGTATTTTAATAGATATTCAAATACTAAATATAGATTTAAGATTTCAATTTAAAATTTATTGAATATATCACTATATATTCTATTTAAACATATACTATATAAACTATAAAGGCATAAAAACACCTACAATTCTTAAATGCAAACAATAATATAAAATTTAAGTGAAATTGATTTTTTAATTTCGCTAAAATTTAAACAAAAAAAAAAAAAATTGGTAGAAAAGATTTTAATCGATATTAGAAAATGTAAATGAAATATTTATTAAATTTGAAACGAGAAGACAGTGACAAGGAAAGAAGGTGCTTCTCAAAACTGAATTACAAAAGTACTTTTAAATTCCTCCTCTGTTTTTTTGTTTTCTATGAAAGAAAGAAGAGTATCAGATAACTTAAACAACTAACTTTACAATTAGGAATCATCTTTGAATTAGATTTTTTTTTTTTTTTTTTTGTTTTAAATATAATATAAAATTACATTATCCCTTTTTTTTCATTCAACGAGTAAAAAATCATCAAAAAACTTGAAAACAATCAAATACAAAACAAAAAACATTAAATTCATTTGAAAAATCAAATACAAAAAAAAGGAATAAACAAAAACTGTCAGAACCCTTATCAAACGCTATAAAATACTTTATTTCAAAAAGTAGTCAAAAAATTCCATCGCATAATTTTTAATACGTATAACTTAAATAATACGCTATTCTGTAAAATCTATTTTTTATTTAAAATGCCATAAAATAATTTAAAGTTAAGTTCAAAATTCCAATTAAATTGAACCACTCAGCAGTGCTTACATCCCCCTTATCTTAACAATGGGAAAGGATTAGATTCAGTATAAGAATTAAATCCAATTTTAATTATTTTAATTACCTACACAGTACTTTTTTTTTTTTTTTAAATAATTTATTACCTTTATTTTAATGTATTGTTGTTTTATTTTACAGATTTATATATCAAATGTTAGAGGAGGAGTATTTAATAATAGTGAAGTATTATCCAATACATGGTCCACTGAAAGCGAGCTAGAAAATGAATTAGAGGTATATGTATATTTAATAAAATTTAATTTAATATTTTTCAAAAATTTTCATATCGAAAAAATAATTAGAAAATTTATAAACAGCAAAAGAGAGCAAAAAACGCACAATGGTCACCATGGTCAAATTGGTCAACATGTTCCAGATCGTGTGATGGTGGTATTTCTCAACAATTAAGACGTTGTAATGCACCAAATGGCTGTAAAGGTGATAATATACGTTTTCGTATATGTAATATGCAACCATGTCCAGAGCAACAAGATTTTCGTGCTTTACAATGTTTAGCATTTAATGATGTGCCATACGATGGTGTTTTATATAAATGGACACCACATTATGATTACTCCGAACCATGTTCCTTATTTTGCAGGTAAATTAATATTTTTAATTTTAAAATAAAATATTTATATATATATAAAATCTTTTCTCTTAAAATATTTTAATTAATTTAATTTAAATATTTATATGCAAAAAAATAAATTTTTGCAATATTTTAAAAAATAATTTTCCCGCAAAAAAAAAAAAAAAACATCAAAAATTTTAAACAAATTTGAAAGTGTAACTTAATTATACCAACAGAAAAAAAATATTATAAATTATAACGAATGCAAATGACATTTATTAATTATTAAAAATATTTTAAAAATATATATTGTATATATTATATAATATGTACATATTATTTATACATAATAAAATATGTTAATTTTTCAAATTAATACCCATTTCCGATATTATCATCTTATTTATGTATTCTCATCTCTATCCCTTTCCATACTTTGTACTTTGTGGTACGTATTTTTATTCCAATTTACACATTTATAGTCGGCTGTTTTTTATTTTCCATTTGAAAAATTTTATTAAATATTCTTAAAATAAATTTTATAACCTGAGGCGGCAATAAAACAAAATCAAGTATAATAAAATTCAAATTTCAAAAAAAACATAAATGAAACCTCCAACGACCACAGAAACTATCAATTTAATCTCATCAAATATTCATAAAAGTCTGTCAGATGAAATCAATCTTACGCAACAACAAAAAACTTTCATACCTTGTATATACTTTCGTATATATATATATATATACATTTCTTATATTACTTGGTATTACTTTGGGATTCATCCTTTTATTACTGATATTCTACTCTTATTTTAAACTGTTTTGCCAATAGTAATCATATTTGTATTGTAGGTTATTGTTGTTAACGATTGGGATAACAATGAAATGAATAGACCTTATGGTTGTATTAGAAAATTGCTTCAAAAAAAAAAATAATTATAATAAAAAATTCATATTTTTGTTATGTTCAATTCAAAAATGAAATTTGTTGTTTTTGACATTGATTTGTTCACCTTTCTTACCTTTCATATCATATCATTGTTGTTTGCTTTAATATTTTCAATTCCCAACTCATATATATACATATATATATATACAGGAAAAAACATTCATATTTTTTAGAAATAATATTATATCCAAGTACATACGTTTGTGTGTAGATATTTATGGTTTTTACAATTTTTTTTACAGGGGGAGACCAGCTCATTTGCCTGATGATGAATCAACAATTCATGCGGACGGTGATGAATTGGGACATTTTGATGAACCAAGTGTTATAGTTCAATTATCAAATCGGGTCCAAGATGGTACAAGATGTCGGATGGGTAGTTTAGATATGTGCATACAAGGCAAATGTCAGGTAAATTTTTAATTTTTTTTTTTAGTCTGATGATTCTTTTCTTTTAGTTTTTTTCATAATTTGTTAGTTTTTTTTTAAATTTTAATTAGGTACCTATTTTGGTACCTCATATTTTTATTTTATTTATTAAAATTCATTGCAACAAATTTTATAGTATTAATTTTTGATTATATCGCGAATTCCTTAATATCTTAAGTATTAATAATGTTTTGAATCCTTCATGAGTTGTAAAACAAAAACGAAATTCTAATTCAAAAATTTTGATATTTATATTCAACATTTTTAGTTAATTTAGAAAAAAAAAATGTATGTATATAAAAAATGGTTGAATAATTTCTGGAATTTTTATAATATACTTTTTTGTTCTGTGCTTATCGCGGTTTTTCTTTATTTATTATGAATTCTAATCCCAAAAAGCGCATTTTTTAACCCTGAAAATATTCATGAAATCCAAAAAAAAAAAAAAAAGAAAATGTAAGCTAAAAAATATTTATGCTATCACTACCTCCCCTTTTTTTTGAATATACATAAAAAATAAATGAGACTACGATGTGTAATCCGATCAAGGTATTATCAAAAGGACATTTGAATTTTTTTTAACTATTTAAGGAACTTATGTAGATTCGTGTAGTTGTATTAAACTACACAGTTATTTATTTTGTATCTTAAGATATTAAGAATTAATTATATTCTGGAAAGGATTCTTAAAAGGATATAATTATATATTAAATAGGAAATTTATTTTGTGCAAAATATCAACATTTATGAATATCACTGTAGTCTATTTAATTTAATTATAAAACTTATATTTCCACCGACGTGTCTAAATTAAATCAAAAATTTATATCAATCAGTTTTTCCACGTAATCGTAGGAGTATGCGTGGGAAATTTTTTCACAACTGTTCCATCAAAGTTTTCAATAATTTTATGATAAACTTTTAAAAATTTTGCAAAAATATAAATTTAAACAAAGTCTGAACAACAAGGCGGACATATTACAATTCTTAATACGAATTTTTCCCCCAATTGAAAAGAAAAACAACAACAATAAAAACAAATTGCAAATATACTGAAATACAATATAAAAAATAAGGTTTCGTATTAAAATTATTTGAACCGTAAATGTTTATACATACTTAATACTAAGATACATTCATATGCATATATATATACGTTTAACTGCTTATTTATTCATTTTGTTTTTTTTCTTTTTTTTTATTTTCTAAATCTATAATCCGGATAACTTTTTATTTAAAATTTTGCACAATTTTCAA
The DNA here is from genome assembly GCA_963082915.1 of Dolichopus griseipennis. Taxonomy (NCBI): domain Eukaryota; kingdom Metazoa; phylum Arthropoda; class Insecta; order Diptera; family Dolichopodidae; genus Dolichopus; species Dolichopus griseipennis. The sequence goes on along the minus strand of OY720444.1, from coordinate 729,059 downwards.
CCAACCCTGAACAGTTATTTGGCACTTAAGTGCAATATGTGTATGAACTGTATTTTGTTTTCTGTTATGTTTACATACATAAAAAAAAAAAGTAATATTACATATATTTGAATAATATCCTATATATATGTAATTCCCGTTAGTTTATCTATTGGGTTGTATTATAGTTTGTTGTTGAAGTCAACGAGTTAGAAATAAAAGTAAATAAAATGTTAAGTTTGTGTTTTATTCAATTTGTTTTTTTTTTTTAAACTTTTTACATATCACTATAATTTAAAAAAACATGTAAATATGTATATTTTATATTTATTTTGTTTTGGTTAAATTTTCAGCGAGTTGGTTGTGATTTAAAAATCGGATCAATGAAAAAAGTTGACGCATGTGGTGTATGTGGAGGTGATGGTACAACATGTACGCAACCCTTATATCATTGGGAAATGACGCCAATGTCGTTATGCTCAGCTACCTGTGGCGGTGGTAAGTTTTTTTTTTTATTTAAATATTAAAAAGTAGACAACTATATATATATTAAATAAAATGTATATCAAATAAAGAATCATATGGTATATTTATAGATAATATGGATATCTTTAGATACTTTTTTATGTTTTGTTGATTTTCATTATCTTCTATTTTTTTTTTGTATTTATTTATTTATTTTCTAAACATTTTTCTGCTCTACTTATGATATTCTGTTTTTTTTTTACTAACTGTCATATTTCGAATAAATATTTATATATATATTAAATATACATATATATTTTGAATTAACAGTAAGAAGAAAAAAATTGTATTACCTGTTTATGCTTTTATACAGTTATTTTTACTTAATACCAATGTTTGTTTCTGTTTTTTTTTTTTTTGGTTACACGAACATTTATACCCAATTTTCTTAAGGATTTTGCAACTTCTTTTACTTTCTACATATTATTTTGGTTTTATTCAATTTTGGTTCTGATTATTTTCCGTTATTTTTTATTGTTTTACTTTTTTTTTTTTTTTTTTGGTGGATTTGCATATTTTTCACAAGCTTAGTAAAAGGCAGGTGAACAAAAAAATGCAAAGCAAAATAAAATTTTCTCGTTTTTGCTCCTTTACTTTGTATATTTTTTATAAAATTTGAAGAATAAATTTTTATATTAATATATAAATATGTATTTAAATATCTATTTTGAATGGAGTGAGAAATTGTCACATATATATATATGTATATAAAAAATTATATACAGGTGCCTTCAGTTTTCCTTAAAAAGTGTATTTGGTATTTTGTAGAAGAGCTTCTAAATACCCTATCTTTTAAACTAATATTTTGAGTATTTAATGGAAAATTTATATAAAATATATATTATATTTATATTCATAATTATATATGCTTTTACAGTATTGGACAAAATGTTAAAGGTAGTTTTGATTATATATAACAGCTCCTATCTCGGATTAATAAATAAAATATTATCGGAATAATCTAAAATTATTTTATAGGAACCCATTTTTTACATAAAAATCATACATTTCTCAATTTTATATTAATTAACATTAATAATAATTCATTAGAATGTATTTTAATTTTGTATTACTATATATATATATAATAATTATCACTAAGACTAGCTCTGATTAAAAACGAAATGTATTCAAAATTTATATAATTTTACTTGGAACAAATTTTTATTAAATACTCGTAAATATTATTTTAATATTAAATAAAAAAAAACATTCATTAATATTTTGACCATCACTGTACATCTATATTAATATATTATATAGCTTTGAAAAAAAGCTGCATTTTCAATGGGTAAAATATTTTTCATGGGAAAATAAATTTTCAGTCTTAATGAATTTTTTTTGGCAATATTTATGACTTACTTGTCATAATATATATCATGAGACTTTTTTTTTACCTATTTTCCATACTTATGAATATAATAGTTGCAGCTATATTTATATATTAAGTTTTACTCTTGCTCCCTATTCATTCGTTTCTCCTATACAAAAAAAAAAAAAACTTATTTTTATTTTTCTTATTTTTTTAATGATGCAAAGCCTTTTTTCCACAACGAAAAATTTATTCATCTCGCCTTTTTTATTAGAAAAAAAAAATTAAATATTAATGGGGACTAGAGTATAATATATTATAATAGTTGAATAAAATGAAAAGAAATGAATTTATTTTAAATAAAGATTTAATTATATCTTGTTTTTTTTTTCTTCAATTTTTTAATTTTTAATTTTTGGTATCCTATTTCGAGAGTGTGTTAGTTTATTTTCATTTTAATAAGAGTCTGGTAGTTATAAAATTTCTTAATTAAACAATGTATCCAACATATCACATATATCATATTTTGATACAAAAATAATTCTATTTTAATTTGTTCGAATATATATTAAACTTATGTAGTGTTGAGATTTCTACTTTTATTGAAATTAAATTTTCATAAACTTAAATATATTTTAAAATTTTTCATTATAGGTATACTTGTATATAAGTACGTTTTTTATTTTTAATTAAACGAATTTTATATATTTTCGTATAAATTTCTATACGTCTTCGAAAACTGAAATTTTTTATATTTATATACAAAAATGTATATATATACTTTGCTCGGTAAATTAAATGATAATTCTTTTATAAACTGTATTAATTATAGTTAAATACCAGATGAAGTAGAAAGAATAGCGAGTTAACATAAAATTCATTTTAAAAGTATTTTTTTTTTAATTTATTAAAAACTTTTTTCATATGAATTTAATTAATTTTCTAAAGAGTTTGGATATAAAATAAAATAAAATTATTAATAACTACTTATTTAATAATTTTCACAGCAAAAAATTTTAATTAAAAATTAAATTTTAAATTAAATCAATTTATTTGTTTAAATAGTTAAAGACTTTGGAGTTATAATTTTCAATTGTAAGAATAATTTTTTACTGCAAAAATATTTTTGATTTTCGGAAAGCAATTTCGACAATAGTATTAGGATTTGTAAGTTTTTATGTTTGAGAAAATCTGAGTTTCAAACACTTTCTAGTTATGGTTTTATTATTAGCTAATAATCGATTATTTAATTTCCAGAAAAATAAACAAGTTGGTACTTTGTCTTTCATCAAAATATAATTATTGAAGTATACATTTTTGAATAACTTTTTCATAATATTAATTTAATTTTTGTTTATTTAAATGGTAAAATTATTTAAAAATACTTATATATATATTAATTATAAATATATATATTGATATATATACATGTTAAAAATACATAAAAATTTGTTAAAAAATAAAATTAATGCATCAAATTAGCCAATTATAACGCCACAATCATTTATTAAATTATTTTCATATATTTTATTAAAAACTAATTGATTTGTTGTATTTAATAATAATTTAACGATTTTTCATTAATATTGAAATTCTTTCCAATAAAGTATGAGGTTATAGAATAGTTAGTTTGTTAGAGTATAATGTATTAATATATTATTATATAAAACATATTATAGTGTTAGTAAAAATGTAATATTTAAATAATTAATAATATTAAATTAAAAATTTATAATATTTATTTATAAGTTCCTAATAATTGTTTACTAAAAATTTTGTTACATGTTAATTAATGACCTAGATTTAGTAAATGCAAATTAGAGATCTCAAAAGATTAGATTCACATCATCTACAAACCCAATAATATATTGAGTTACATTGGAGCAAATTTTTGTAGATTATTTTAAACTTCTTTGACGAAAGCATATAAATTCCTAGTTGTTTTTAGACACTTTTATACTTAAACGAAAATATTTTTAATTTTTAAAAATCACAATTCAGGGCAAATATATAATGTTAATGTACAATATGACTATAAATATATTAATCATAGCATTTAATTCATTCCTACCATGGTGGCTCATTACGTAAATGCAATTGCATAATTTTAGGGGCTATAAAAAATAAAATATTACTATTAAATCAATACATAACAAATATATATATTTTAATGTTGTTTAAATATAAATTGAGATTGAATTAACTAATACATCGAAACCATTAAAGAAATATATAATTTTGATTCAATTATTGTATATTTGCTATTAAATGCCAAAGAATAGCATATGAAAAATACACCAATATTAAATTATATATATATATATCTATATTCAAAAACAATATTCACAATATTCATTAAGTGCTTAATTTTCAAGAATTGATCTTTGAACAAATTGATAATGATAGAAAGCAATACTGAATACATAAAACAAGAGAAAAATTTAACATTGTTTAAAGTAATACAAAAAAAAAAAACACAATAAATAAGTCAAAACCATTTAAAAAAAAAGTAAAATTTTCCAATCGATACCTTTCTAAAAAAAAAAACAGAAACAAAACGAAACGAAAAAACTCAAAACTGAATTTATTCAAATTTATATGAAATAAAAACAAAAACAATCAAAACAAAAACAAGAAAAAATGTCTTAAAGTACAAAAAGAACAAAACAAAAATATTCAAATTGAATAAGTTCATCTAATTCTATGTTATTTGGTATCATACATCACTTTTTCAATACTCTCTTTTTTTTTTGTTTTTTTTTTGTTAATGTAAACTACACTAGACTTTATTTCGCAATAAAAAAAAAACAAAAAAAAGTAAAAACCAAAAAACAAAATTAAAGAAAAACACTCAATAACATAACAGTTCACATAAGTACACATAACACGAATACCATATCCTTACTGTCTCTTAAATTAGAAAATTTTATACACACATATGAATATACGTTAATATGTCTGTATGTTAGTATAGTATAGAAGGTATAACGGTACAAGAAAGTTCATCATTTTGACATCACATTGAATGCCATTGCCATGTACAACGACACCCATCAGGTCTTAATGGAAAAAGAAGAGCAAAAGACTAAAAAAAAAATAACATTTTATATTTCTATATAAAAAAAATTTTTTTTTTTTAACAATTCAATCTTTCTATCAGTACAATTCTTCTATTTATATAGAAGAATATATATATACATATACAAATAGAAGAAAAGATATATATATATATATTATTGGGTAAGTTTCTTACGTAGAAAAAGATAAAGAAATAGAATAAAAAAAACAAATTAAATAAAAAATATAGAAAGATGTATAGTGACAACGAGGTAATTTCATATTATCACCGTTATATTTCATTCTATACACACTTGCTCTAGAATATTATACCGTTATAAGAGGTACTCTAATATACATATTTTTGTATTCATACCTAGCTACCTAGATTTCTATATTCTGTTTATTTTTTTTTTTTAAGTCAAGTTATTTTATTTCTTATCTATGCTTGATAATATAATACACATACAAACAATCACATGCTTAATATAGAAAAAAAAGCATGTCTGAATGAATATATAGGATGAATATCATAATGATGAATTTCGCTCACACATTCAAAAAAAAAAAAAAACGTAAGAAAAATAAAAAAAAATTCTGCGGTTCGATAAAGTTGTCTCAAGAGGATTCTCTGCTAGACATAAAAAAACACTTTGAAGGATCTTTTAGGATTGCTTTGTGAATTTAGATTGGTGTATTTTTGATTTTTTCCTTTTTTCTCTCTATATATTTTTTTATATTTATTTATTTGTTTTCTGATGTTGTTCCTTTTTGTTTTATTACAATTTCACATCAGATATTCATATGTACAATAATAATAATAATAATAATAACAGTAATAATAATAATAATACCCTGTGATATGAAAGTCGCAATAATATTTGAAAAAAAAAAAAAAAAAACAAATAATAAATATACAGAGAAGAAAAACAATCGAATATATAAAAAAAAAAACAGCAAATAGAAAAAAAAAAAAAAAATAAATAAAAATAAGTAAAAAGAGAATAGATATATTGATAATATTACAGTTAGTATGACAGAGAGAATGGTATCATAAAAACAAAAAGACAAAAAAAAAAATACAAAAATAAACAAATGACAGAAAGATGAAAGAATACACAATAAGTTATTTGAAGACTTTTATTTGCCTTTTTAAGACAACATTCATACACATTCTCTTACATACAAATAATTTAATTTTTTTTCTATTGTTTGTGTTTTTTATTGTTTTTAATACACATACATACATGCAAACAAAATAAAATTCAATACTCTATAATAATAAATTAGGTCGTAGAAACGCTATGAAACGTTTTCGATTTTTAGAAAAAAACAACAAAAAACATAAAAAGGAAGGGATCAAATTAAATATAATTTTCACTAGAAAATTCTTTAACAATATTTTACCCACTTTCAACCATATTATACTCACATTTTTTTCTTATCCTTTTTTTTTTGTTTTTGTTTGTTTTATTTTATTTTTTTTTTTTTTGATATTTTAGTTTCTTCTTTCTTAATTTAAAAATTGTTATTGCCACGTTTTATAAACATAAACTGAAGTACAAAAGAATTTTTTTTTTTTTTTACCTTTGATATATTCTTTTTTTCTATCAAAAAATGAAGAGTGGAGGGGATAGGAAAAGTGGAATAAGAGAAAGTTATTCATATTCATTGCTTTTTTTGTGTATATATATTGTTTTAGAATATATTTATCCTTGTTTTAACTCAAGGACGATACTAAAAAAAAAAAAAATAGAAAAAAAAAGTAACATATCGAAAACCAAAATATAACAAACCAACAAACAATAAATTTACAGTTAAAAATAGAAGAAAAATTTAATTCTAAAAAACCTTTAAAGAGTTTCTAAATACCAACGAATCGAAATAATAAAAAATGAACCGAAGAAAAAACCAAAGAAAAAAATTGCTAAGATATGGTAAAATACCGCCTTTAAAATTATAATCCACGTATGCGTGCAAATAATAACAATATAACCGTTATTTTTTTTTCTGTTATTTTCGTGTATTCGTTTTTTTTATTTCTTTACTTGTCTTGTTATTTTTATATATACATAATATACATATATAAAAATATATATATTAAGTTAAATTTTCCTAAAAAATTCATGCGATTATCGAATTGATGTCTGATGATAATTACTAACTACTTTTCTATACTTAAATAAAGTAAGACAGAAAACAAAAGTTAAGTTAGAAAACTAGTTATGTTTAAAACTTTTTTTTTTATTTATTTTTCTATTTTAATTTCCAAAAATGTTGTTCTTTTTATTTTGATGTTTTTTTTTGTTTTATACTTAACGAACTTTGGTATAATCATTAACTATCATTGTTATTATTAAAAAAAAAAAAGTTAATTCACTATATACTCGTACTTACTATTATTTATAAAAACTCAATACAGAACAGTAACGAGACACCAATTTAAGATATTTGACTTTGTATATTATATTCTTTGTTATTTGATAAGTAAACTTATAGAATCTTAACCTATTTGATTATCTGTTACTAATGTTTGTCACAAGTTTTACTATTTTTATTATTTGTTTGAAATTTTTAGTTTTAATGTTTGATTTCCGTATAGTTGTGTTGTAATTGTACTATAAACTTTTCTTTATTTGTTTTTAATAAGCTCCAATTGTATATTCCAACAAAAAAACAAATACTTTAAAGCAAAATAAACTCTAGATACTTTCTAATGTTTACATGATAATTATATTTTTTATTATTTTTTACTATTACTTCACTTTTATAATAATAATCGACAAAAAATTTCTAATAAATAGAATTAGAGTTGAAAGAACCCAAAATTTTAATCTTAAAATGAATTAGTCATATCTTTTGAAAGTTCATAAAACCTTGTATGTACAAGTTTAACATTTATTAATCTTAAATTTAGATTTGGCTATAATTAATTTTATCAAATATTCTACTAAATATATTCAGCTAATTTTTTATAGTAAAAAACCTAATTAAAGGTTATGACCAAGATTCATATCTACCTAGGGATCAGTTAACCCACTTAAATACTATTTCGTATTTTAAAATGAATTTATTAAAAAAAAAAAAAAATTCAATTCTTAAAACTATAAATCTAAAGAATTTATTTGTGTGACCAAAGATAAAATAATATTTAAAATGATTTTTAACTTTTGTACAGATGGGATGCAAAAATTTTTTTGATTTTACAGGGAATTTAAAAAAAAAAAAAACCATATTGTGTAATCTTTTTTCCTAGTGGAAATTAAAGAAATTCTAATATATATGTATAGTTGTACACCTTAAGAGTCAAAAAATAAAATCCATTACATTTGTGGTACCAATATAATAAATTTCAGTACTAATGCATAAAACCATTAACTTAAAAAAATACATATATTTTACGATATAATCTCTTTTTACTTGTACACTAAATTTATTTATTTTTAACTTTAGTTTTTGCTTTTTTTTTTCCTTTTTTTTATTATTATTGTATCTTTTCATTTATAGCATAACATTTCTTCCTTTTAAATACATTTTTAAAAAAAAAAAAATAATAATAATATATAAAAAATAGTTGAGAAATTGAATAACTAAATTTATATAGAATACCAACATTAATTTTATACTTTCTATTCAAATTATTTTATATTTATATTCCTTTTTTAACTCTTTTTTTTTTTTTTGTTTTTTTTTTTGTATATTTCTATCTCGTTTTTTCATCGCTCTTTTATAAATTAAAACAAAAATATTAAAAAAAAAAAAAAATAAACTTTATAAAAGGATACAAAATGTCACAAGCAGTATGCAAAAATCGGGTTACCGGTTATGAAGTTGAAGATTCATTATGTAGCGGTATAACAAGACCAGAACCATCTGTTGTGCAATGTAATACTCATACATGTCCGCCAAGGTGAGTGAACCCTTTTTTTTATTTAAATTTATATATATATATAAACATATTTATATTTTATATATTGTATATTATTACTATATTTTATTCATTTATATCATTTTCAAATGATATACACATTTACACTACCATAGATCTGCATATATATATATATATACAATTTATGCATAAAAGAAACTGAACTGAAATTAAAAACGATATAAAAAAAAAATCTCATGAGATAAATATAAAAGGATCCATATAAAGATTCACAATATAGTAAATAAAAAAAAAAAAAAAAAACAAGAATTTATACAAATAAAAAAAAAAAATAAAAATAAAAACAAAATAAGAAAATAAAAATTCCTTAATTTATTTTCCCACGGGAGAAATATTTTTCATTAAGGACTTAAAAGTAAATCCTTTTTACATTCCGTGATTTGTTTTCATTTCATTTCATTACGATTTTTTTTTTTTTTTTGTTGGTTTTATTCGTTTTGACTTTCTTTCTACTGGTTTTTTTTTCTGATTTTATCGTATATATATATGATATTTTTCCGATACACACAAATTAACAAATACACTTATATGAATTAATATATCAACCGGTATATAAGAGTGTACATTCATTTATTTATAATTTTTCACAGGTGGTTTACTGATGAATGGTCTGTATGTAATCGACAATGTGGTGGTGGTATAAGAGTTAGACCAATTGTTTGTGCTGAAGAGAATAACGGAGTTAAAACTGTGGTAAGTAGTTAAAATTAATTTTCATAAGTGATTTTGTGTTTTTTTTATTTTAATTTTTTTTTTTTTATTTTTAGAAAATCCCGTTATTTTTTGTATGTTTATATTTTTTTTTTTTTTGCATTTTACCTTTAAATCACCTGATTTTATTTATTCAATTGAATTTATTTATTGTTGTATAAACATGTATAAAATTATATACATATAAACTATATATTATATATGTATATTTAAATGTTACATATGTTATATATGTGTATGAGTATTTATTTGAAAAGAATAATTTTTTAAAAGGATTAATTTCAATTGAAATGCTAATTAATTGGAAAAATTTCAGTTGAAAAATTAATAGGAGAAAAGAAGAAAACAGAAAAGAAACTAGAGCTTTTAAATTAAGGATTTTTACAGTTTTCATTTTTTTTTTTCAAAAATAAAGTAATCTATAGAATGCTCAGATGCAATATAAATGAAAATATAACTGTTAAACGAAGATTCATATGAAATTAATTGACTTTAACAGAACTTAAATTCTGTTAAATTTTTTTTGATATGATTTTTAACATTTAATTTTATTGTATTTTATAATTGAAGAAAATTTATTTAATCCTTATTAAGTTTTTTCTCATATACTTTTTGTAATACATATATAAAAAAGTTTTTAATGTACTAATAAAATTTCAATTTGAAAATAAATTATATTTGAAATTAATTAAAATTAATTTTATTTACACTTTCAGGTACCAAAAGAACTTTGCACAATGTCTAAACCTCAAACAAGAGAAGAATGTAATATGCAAGAATGTCCGAAATGGATGCCAACAGAATGGTCAGGAGTAAGTATTATTATTTATACATATAGATATTTTACCGCAAATTTTACCATATAATATTCAATTTTAAAATTATTTTCAATAAACCATTCTGAAGTTCTTAGAATTTAGTTTTTAGATTGTTCAAAAAATTTTTTAAATGCTTTTCCCGAAAAAATCTACACTTTTAACTGATAAACAAAATTATATAATTATTTCCATGGTAACAGACATATTTATATGTTTTTAAAACGATCAATTCAATATTTAGATTGAAATTAAAATATTGAAAATTTTTTTTCCAATGAACAATTATTAAAAACATTTTTTAATTAGAAATTTTTTTGGAAATTATTTTTACTTGTTTTTTTATTTATATGTGTGTGTACTTAACACATATGTACATTGAACATGAAAAACCAATCTCTTGATGACATCCACAATAATAAAAACAATAAATTCAAAACAAAAAATCAAATACGATTTTTTTAATTTTTATAAATGATATAAGTACTAGAAAAAAATAAAGTCGTTATATAGGTTTAGTCTATCTATACAGTTAGTCTCTTCTTTTGAAATATTTTCATATATGTATATACATAACATCAAATTTATCATTTCCTCCGTGCAATATCGACCATCATCATCAAAAAAAAAAAATACTACAAAAAAATTGAAAAACTCAATTTAATTAAGTTTCATTTTTTTTTTTTATTTTGGTTCATTGAAAATATTTCCTGTGATGATGATGATGTTGATCATAATGGAAATATCTTGTTCCTTTCATTAAATTGATTCATGGTATTCAAATAAAGAATTTTTCTTAAAACACATTTATAACGACTAATTTTCAATTTTCTCAATGAAAATTGCATTTTAAATACAAATCATTTCTTTTTCTTTCTGTGTGTTTGTTGTTGCAATATCTTGCAACATTTTTTGATTTCACGAAATTAATTTGCAAATCTTTTCGAAAATTGTACAATATAAATAATGAATGAAAATTAGTACAAAAGTCTTAAAATCAAAAATAACAAATAATAAAAAAAAACAAAATAAAATCTAGAATTGAAAATCCAAAAAAAAATTAAAAAAAAAAAAAAACAAACAAAAAATGAAAAGATTTTCTTTGAAATGAGTGTTGGTAAAATGAAAACTTTGTGCTTAAATTGACTCTTTAAAATTCGAATAAATATTTTCTTGTAGTATATTTATTTTTTAATTTAAAATTATGCAAAAAATTAGTTCAAACTTTGTAAAATTTAAAAATTAAGATTGTTTTGTACATTTATTCTCTTTACTTAATTTATAAAAAACAGATATAATCTTTTTGTTTTGTTTTTTTTTTTTTATGTCCTCCTTCTTCCAAATTTTTTTTTTTTTTGGATGGATACTTGTAAACTTATTTGTGATTATTTTATTTTCAAAAAAAATTTCCATCGTCATTTTTCTGGGGGAAAATTATAAGAAAATTGTGCAAACATCAGAATCTTTTCAAAAATTTTAAAGAAGAACCGTTATTTCAATAATAAAAAAAAATTTGAAAAAAAGTCTTTGCATATATTTGTAATAGTTGTACAGCAGTAGTTTTTGTGATTCTATGACTTTTTTTTTTTTTTGGACGGTCTTGATTATGTACAAATATCTTAATACCATTTTCTTGTTAGGTCCTTACTTTTCTCTATTGTGAATTATTTTTTTAATATTGCAGCTTTTTAGTTATTATATACGTACGTGCATAAATGTGTGTTTGAAAAGCATTCCTGATTCGTCTGATTTTCCAAAAAAAAAAAAAATTTGTTTTCTATTCTGCTTTTTTTTAATAGTTTCGTTTTTTATTTATGGAATTTCCCTGACATGATTTTGTTTTTTTCTTTTTCATTTTTCTGATTTGATTTTAATACATTTTTTTTGTTTTTTTTTTCTTCTTTTATTTTTCAATTTTGTGCCAAAAAAAAAAAAAAACAACGAATTAACATCAGTGTTCTGTATCATGTGGCACTGGTATACAAATACGAGGTGTTGAATGCATGGAAACTGATGGTACTTTAAGTGCACAATGTGATCCTCATACAAGACCAGCACCAGTACAAGAATGCACCACTGGTATACCATGCAGCAATGAAGCACCTTCACAGGTAAGTGTCCTCTTTTTCCTTTATGTTCTGCATGAATTTAATATCAGGCATTATGAATGTTTTTATGTATGTGTAATATTATAAAAAAGAATCTATAGAGAAAAGAGAACGAGAAGAAAATTAAAAAAAAAAAAATAACAGTAATAAAAATAAAAATAAAAAATAGTTTTTTTTATACAGTTGCTTTGTATATGATTATTTGGATATTTAAGTTTAAATGATGATGAATATAAAAGAAAACTCAAAAAAAAAAAAACTGTAAACAAGGATATAATACACAAAATTGGGATGGATAAGTGGAAGGAAATGGAGAAAATGAAACTCTGGAATAGTTAAAAATTATATGAATTCCAATTTTGAATCAATAATCAAGTATTTTTTTTTCTGTGCATTATAAATGATCCTTACAAAAAAAAAAATATTTGAAAATGACGAAATGAGAATTAAATTGAACTATAATTTAATTTTCTCAGGAATTTTTGTGTTTGTTAAAAAAAAAATTTTCATAATACAGGAAAAAATACAAATTGGAATTTAAATTGTATAAATGTCCATTAAAAAAAACTTTTCAAAGTAAAATTAATCAATTATACTTATTTGTTATTGTCTATCAATAATGAGCATACAATTAGGTATGTTCTAGTTAAATTCTAATAAGAAGAGCTGTCTTTATTCATGTTTTACATTTTTTTTTAATATTTTCAAATTTTAGTAACTTAAGTTCTTCTATTGACAATCTATATACACTTTTTGTAACAAATTTCTTATTTTGTCCAATCTTAAATTTTGTCTAATCAAAATAAAAACAAAAGAGTTGATGAAGCATTATATAAATTCTGAAAAACAATTTTTATTTAAAAGTTAATTAATTTTAATTTCAAATTAAATTCTCTAAAGAGATTTCTAACAAAAAGTTATTTTAAACAATTTTTTTTCTCTTAAATATTCATTATTTCTTTTTAATTATTCTTTAATGAGTTAATAAATATCTTGACAAAATAATATTAAAAGAGATTTTAAAGCAATCACACAAATATAAATTTAATAGCCCACAAATTTTAAGCCTAGGAATTAAATAAATTTTTTGTGTACACTGATCTATGAAATCAAAATACACTTGAGTATTTATATTCAATTTTTATGTAATTTACCATTATTTTTGAATATAATAAGTTTCTTTTAAAAAAAAAAACAAAAATCTCTTTTAAAAGTACTTTCAAAGTATCTATAAAATACTTAAAACTTACTAAAAACATAATAAAAAAATAATAAAAAACAAAAACTCCAAACTTTTACACTGAATTCATTTTAATGCACATCAGGGACTATAAAAAAAAAAGATGTATTTTCTTCTATATATATATATATATATATATACTCAACCATAGATACTATTTTTGGTATTATTCATAATGGTATATTACAACAATATAAACAATCAAAATAACATTAGTTTTATTTTTAACAGCAGTATAACATTGACAGTACAAATTTAAGCACCACAATAATAAAATCTTTTAAAATTGTATCGTTTTGTCAGTAACAAACCCATTCTAGATCATATCGCGCATAATAATAATTGTTTTCACTTAAAAACCAATTAAAAATAACTTTGTTACACAAAAATTCTTCTTTAAAAGACACTTTAGAATAAAATATACAAAAAAAAAAAAAAAATGAAAGAAAAGGAAAAATAGATAAGAAAGAGATGGAAAAAAACTTTCTCGTTTTGCAACAAAATAATAAATTTTTTGGGTGTTATAAAATCATGGGGGTGGATGAATACACTAAATAAATAATGAAAGAATAAATAGATAGGATAGATGAATATATAATATTATATATATATATGAATTCATGTTTTTCAGCTCATATAGAACTATATTCAAATATATATATATATATATATAATGAATATGCAGATATAAAACATACATTCGCGAATATTAACAGATGATTCTTTAAAATCTTATTTTATCACTACAATATTGCAGCTCCATTTCACCATATTATAACTAAAATATTAGCCATACGTGTACTTTCTTCTTTCTATACTGCAACATTTAATTTTTGTAAAGTTGTTTTTGTTTTTACCCTATTTTTAAACTTTTTCAAACTCTTTTTACTTGCATCCTTCTTTTCCTAATTTCAATTTTCAAACAAAAACAAAAGAAAAAAATAAATAATTTTCACAGTTTTATTTAAAATTCTTTACAACATAAGAAAAACTTTTAGTTAGTGTTTAAATAAAACAAAAAACTATCTTATTTTTCTTATAATATAAAATGTTAACCCTTTTCTAAAACTATTTTTGCAAATGCATTGCAATATCAACCCTTCAAAAAAAAATATAAAAAATAAAATTCAATTCGCGTATTCTCAAAAATTCAGAGTCAAAGATAAATTCCCTAAAGGTATTTATTTTCTTGGATATACACATATATACACATCCTTTCATATATAAAATTGTATGTGTTATACAATTTTGCGTGTATTAAAAAGTAGAACAACAATGTAAAGATGAAGAATGCATGACTTTCAAAAAACAAAAAAAAAAAAAACAAACTTAACTTGCAAAGTTACACAAGCATAACTTTAAGTGACGTTGTTGTTGTTATTGTTGCTTTTATTGTAGGCTGATAGGAAATGACAAGTCTTTTCAACAAGAATTATAACGATACAACAACTAACATCTTGAACAAGTTTAATAGAAAATTATTAGTACTTAATTTGCATAAGAGAGTTATAATATTTTAGGATTTATATGTGCAAATATATATATATATATATATATGATAATTTATGCAAATATGCATATACACCAACTTATAACTGTATAAATAACTAGTTAAGAGTATTTTATTAAATTAATTAAAATTTTAGAGTTTACGGAGTAAAAAAATCCATGCATCCATTTACATTAGTTTAATTATGCAAATAATTTGTAAAGTAATACACGCATATTTGAATTTTAAACTAAATTACTTAATTAAACAAAAAAATAATCTAATTTCTTTTTATTTATTTTAATTAGATTATTAACTTAAGTGTTAAAATTTATTTAATTATCATTATTATTTCAATAAAAATTTTCCATTGTGTGGTTTTTTTTTCAATTAAAACTATTTTTTGGATTTTGTATTCAAATGTCATGTTACTGTCCTGACTTCTGTCAGATGTGTAGAATTTTTATACACGTGGCTTAGTTAAAATGTCAACTTTTTATACGATTATTAACTTAATATCCCAAACACATTTTAGACATTACGAATGGAGAAAGAATCGACCCATTTTATAACTTCAGTCTTTTTATTACAAAGAATGCGTGTGAAACTTTTTTTTTCTCTTTGTGTAAATGAAAAACTTTAAATATTATTATGTGTAGAAAAGTAAAAATGTTAAACTCTTTAAAAAAAAATTATATTAAATTTTTCTTCTCTTATTTTCTTTTGTTTTTTTTTCATAATATTTTCCAATCTTATGTGTTTGACTATAATGCCGTTATCTTTTCCAAAATAGAATAAGGATGGAAAACAACAAAAATCATTTTTATCATCAGTATCATCATATGCATCATCTGCATCATTGTCATCACCATTATCATCATCATCGTTATCATCACATCATAATACTGCTGATACTTATAAAAGTAGTATTGAAGAAGATGAAGATACCGCTGAAGATGACGATGATGAAAATGATGATGAAGAAGATACTGATCCAGATTCAGGTCAAACATCTTATAATGATCAACCAGTTTACTCATATCGAAAACAAGATATACTTCAACATGAAGAGCAATTGCCTAGAGCTGAAAAGCGTGTTAGTGAACAAAAACCATCATCGGAACCAACGTAAGTAGAAAATAATATATATATATATATATATATATATATATATACATTTATATATTTAAACAACAAAAACAACAAGAAACACATTTTAAAATATGTATTGAAAAAAAAAACTTAAGATACGGATACACATACAATTTATAATATTGAGTTTTATTTGTATAGATAATGTGTGGCAGGTAAATGTTATTTTTGACAAATGACAAATTATTGCAATTATCTTATATTTTCTATGTGATTTTGTGTTTTGCCAGTAAATTATTTTAAAATATTTGTGCTCAACAGGGAAATTAAAAGGTTGTAATAAAATTAAAAATCATATAAATATTATTTTAACATGTTGTGCCTAAACTATTTGTCTCAAATTTCCATTTGCCTCCTGCACACGTACATATATTAAGAACACATACTTAGGCTTGAATAGTTCAATTAAAATAAAATTACAGAATATGAATAGAATATTATTTTCCTATAGAGGTGGCGGGGTATTTAAATTTTTTTCATCTAAAATAAGGGTTATTTTGTAATGAGAAAACAACTTCAAGAGTAAATATAGATACACTTGTATATAAAATAAAATAAAAAGAAAACATTTCACTGGGGTCAAGTAAAAAACGATTTAAAGGATTTTTTTTTTTTTGCTTTAAGTTTAAAATTTCTTTTGTATTCAAAAATAAGATAAAAAGGTGCCGATATTGCACACTTATAAATATAAGTTTAAATTTTTAAAAACTAAAGGGTTAATGTGTATAATTTTTTTTTTACAAAATAAAAGTGTTTGAATGCAATTTAAATAAAGTGTTAGTTTATGTAAGAAAGTGCTAGCAATATATAACACAAACATCATTTTTTAAATAATAAAGTTTGTCATATTTTTATTATAGAAAAAATGTTTAATTCGTTTTCTATAAAACATTTGTCAGAAAAAATTTATTAAAACATTTCACAAACATTTATAATTTCAGAAATATCTTTATTCATATAACGATAAATGAAAAAAATGCAATAAAAAATATTATTATATATGTCAGTTTTGATTTATAAATATATTTTCTCTATCGTCTGAATTTATCTGACATGAATCTGACGTCATATTGAAAATATATTCAGAAAAACATAAGTATAATCATTTCATATTCATATTGTTTGTTTTTTTCAATTACTTAAGTTACAACGATCTTTATATAGATATTAGGTGTTTTTCTGATTTTGGGGTACTGTGGTAGCTCGATAGCAAGCAAGCAATGTTAAAATATAATATTTTTAAAATAAAGACATACCTTCCCCTTTTTATACTAATGCAGTACTATACTTATATCGAAAATAAATAAAGGATTGATTTCATTCCAATTCATTTTTATCAAAACATTGCCACCCAATACAATAAATATCTATATAAAGTATTTTATATATATGAAATAAATGTATAAAATACTTACCTACATATGATTATTATAACATTTAAGTTGAAAACTAAAATTTGTATATACATATAGAATACCATATAAAATATATAACACCTATTTATAATTAATCGCGTATTCATATAATCATTAATAAAACCTTCAATAAAACTTTTCACTTAAAACAATATGGCCTCAAATTAACACAAATATTAATACATACATGTATATGTCTATAAAATTATACGAAATATATGTATATGTTTATATAATTATATGAAATATATTTATATATGTACATAAACTATTATATATATTAAATAATGAAACTCAAAAACTTCTCAAAGGTATTAAACTTGTTATTATCTAAAAAAAAAAGCAAAAAAAAAAAAAATTACAAAAAACTAGTAAAATACAAAAACAAAAAAATAAGATAGAAAGAGAAGAAAACTAACTTTTTTTTTTGTTACTGTTATAATACCTTATTGATTTCTTCTTTTATTATAATAATTTTCTATATTTCTTATTAATGGTTTAACTTTCTATGATTACCTTTTTCATATTAATATAATATACATTCATATATGTATAGTTTCAATGTGGTATCCTTGTGTTTTATTAAGCTTCTTTGAGTTTTCCTTATTTTTTTTCCTTTTCTAACACATTAGTTATTACCGTTTTCTATTCACCAATAACAAAAACTTAAACAAAAACAAAAATCAAAATAAACTCCAAATTATTATTCCATAGTTATATTTTCGATTAACGATCAATATATGTCAATATTACATGTATTTATGTATATAATTATATATATATATAAATATTATATTTTATATATTCGTTTGAGTTCTCTTACATTATAAATCCAACTTCAACTTTATTAACAGATGTTAATCTTTTGGATGCTAGTTTAAAACTTTATTAAAATATCATGGAAATATTTTGGAATCAATTAAAAATATAAATTGCACAAAAATTTCCAATTTTGAATTCAATTTCAATAAAAAATTATTTTAAGCAAATTAAATTTTAATATGAATATGACGTCATACTAAATTAGATTCGAGATTGATTGCAAATTATATAGAATTTAAATTAAAATATTTAAGGTATTCAATAAATATCTAAATTAAAATTGTTACTTAAGTATTTTAACATAAATTTAAATAGTTTTTGATAATACTCGTTAAATCTAGAATGTATCTAAATGTCTTTTAAACGTCATATCAAAAAACTTTGGAATGATCTGCAGTGTCAATAAATGCATGATCCATAAAGATATTCATAATTATGTTTATATTTTTTTTCATATTTCAATTATATACAAACGACATTGTTGTTCAATAACAGGTGATTAAATTATATTTATATCTGACCAATGGCCTAGTGGTAAAGACGCCGCCTTTCATGTGGAAGGTCTCGGGTTCAAACCCCGGTCAGATCATATCTAATAAAAAAAAATATCGTATAATTATATCGTAATAGTTTATATCGTAATATAAAATAAGATTTAATAAAAATATATAAATAATTCTTGTGTAAGATTATAGATGGCGTACAAAGTTAACATTTGCGCATTCATATTTCATAACCTTATACAATAGCTACAGCCGAGTAATCTACAGCTTAGTGAATATTATGATTATAGAAACTGAAGCCTAGTTTAAATAAACTTGGTGAATGTCCTATATTCCTTAAAGGAGTGGAAAAGGAATAAAAAAAAAAAAAAATTTTATTTATAACAAATTTAATTATATATTTTTTAATTATTTGTCTTTAATAAGTTTTTTATTGTCTTTCAAGGTAATCCAACTTTTCATGAGTATGATTTGTTTATTTTTATGGAAGATTTCCCGTTATTTTAAAAAAAAAAATAAAAATTATTTGTATTAAATAAAAGAATGGTTTCAAAGTTAAAGTCCTTTTCGATTGATTTTAGTTTTTTTAAATTAATATCGATATCCATAACATCGATTATTTAAAACTTATTCGATTGTTTAACAATAACCTTCCCTTATACTCCACCTCTCGCAAAAAAAAAACAACAAATAAAAAAAAAAAACAAAAAATAAAAATTAAAAGGTTTTCTTTCTCTGTCTTTGTCTTAATAGATTTTCTTAATAAAAATTTAATACAATAAAAAAGAAACCTAAACCTAAAAATTTTCTTTTAATATTTATTGTTATAATTTTATTGTTTTCAAGTTTTCAAGAACAACAGTAACAAAAACAAAAAACAATAATAACAAGAGAACAGCAATAAGTCCAAAACAATCATGATAACAATAAAACAAGAAAAAGAAAACAAAAAAACAAAAAAAATACTTCTGTAGAATAGAAATGAAATATTGACGGCAGTCATAAGGACGATCAATCAATCAAAATTGTTTTTATATATTTTATATACATATAAACTAATATACATTTAAATTTATAATATTATTAAAAAAAAATATGAGAGTTTAGGGAATTGTAGAATGAGTTTTAGAAAAACAAGAGGAACTTGGAAGTTACAATATTATGTATTTAGAAATTATACATCTAAAATGTGCTGCAAAACAAAAACAAAAACAAATGGTGAGGTGGAAAAAATATATAAACTTTTTTAATAAGCTTATAGGCTACTCGAATATAATTTTTATCGATTCGATTTTCATTTCTAGATTTCATTTCTATGTTTTTTTTTTTTTTTTTTGTTTAATAGTTTTGTTTCTTTTCCTGTTTTTATTTCCCCCATTTTTTTTTTCTCATTGAATTTCATTCCAATTGTCTTTATTAATTTGAATTGGAGTGAAAGAAATGTCTATATATTTATAGATATATAATATAGATCCTAAAATGAAGAGTAAAAGAGAAAAAAATGAGGATAAAGTGTGTAGTAAAATAGGGTATGAAGAACACAAAATGATAATATAAAACTCTAGAGATTTATTGGAGTTTTATAAATTATATTATTATTATTATTATTATTGTTTTATTATTATATTTTTTATTTTATTTCCAATGAACAATAAATTATGAAAAGAACATTTAAGAAAAGAATCATACAATATATATATATATATACACATTCATATCTTTTGATTCGTTTTATTTTATAAACACGAAAGTACGTTCAGAATTATGAAATTAAAGAAAATTGAAAAAGAAAAACTGACTTTAAACTGAGTTTACTTTATATTACAGTAGAATCTGTAAAATATTCACCATCAATTTGCTACAATCTAATTTATAATAAATATTTTAATTTCTTTTTAATATAAGATTCTCGTTCAAATTTTGAAAACTTTAAGAGCAGTTTATGTATAACTCATTATGCCTGAATTTAATTTATAGATTTCTGAATTTATAGATGTTTTATCAATCAAACATTTCAGATGATGAAAAATTTATATTCTATATATCGGTCGATTATATTTCTTTAAAAAATAAATTAAAAAATATTTTAAAAGTTTTAAAATTTTTTGAATTCTTAAATCGGATTGTTTAGAACTGAAAGAATCAAAAATACTTAATATGAAAAAAATAAAATTAATGATTTATTTTTGGATATTCTACTGTAATTTTCCATCATTTATAAAATTAAAAATATTTTTCTTACAAAAAATTTATTGAAGATTTGATGGTTGTTGCGGAAATAAAACAGAACATAAAGTTTAAAAAAAAAAAAAACAAAAAGAAAAAATACTCAGAAAAAAAAAAATTGTCTAAAGCCAAGAAATTAAAGTTAACCTCTAATATAGCAATTGAAAGGATATAAAAAGGATAAATATAAAATTTATTTCTAAATATTATAAGGAATTTCATATTTTCAATTATTTGTTTTTATTATATTTTGTTTTTATTTTCAGTTCATTTTCTTGTTCACTTAAGTGGTTATTTAAGTGAATTTAAAAGTGAAAAGAAAATCAAAAAAAAAAGAACTCAAAACAAATCTTTGAATTCTTCATAATTGTTAAATTGACATAATATATATATATATATTTTTTTTTTAATTTTCCTAATTAAGTTGAACATTTTCAAAATGTCAATAATAAATAAATTAAGATATTTGAATTTAAATTTAAAATCAATATGTGGTTTTATAACAAAAAAATTTCTGGTTTTATCGAGCCGCAGGAGAGCACAGCAAGGGAAACACTAGACTGAAACCCACAAGGAACCCGAAGACGAGGTCGCAATAACACTCGGTGGCAAAAGATATTAAAAAAACTGACCTCAACTGGAAAAACATGGGAGGAAACAAAAACAACTGCTCCGAATAGAGTCAGACGAAAACTCCTAGTAGATATCTCATGCTCCCAAAAGGGGCAATAAGGACAAAAAAAAAGATGAAGTTTTATCAATATGTTATTGAAAAGTTTAAATTTAATTTCAGAATATAAAAAAAGTTGACATAGATAAAACTATACATTTTAAGGTTTCGAAGTGATCCTTAATATTGATATTAATTTTGAATATTCGATTTTTATATTATTTATAAAAAAGTTTTTAAATAACTTTTCACAAATGTTTAATGGGGAAGGGAATTCCCGTGCAAAATTATATATTTTTAATTAAATTTTGGTGGATACGTGTTACGATTATTAATCTGGGATACTTCAATAGATTCACAACTATTATATGTATCAGATCTAAGATAACAATAAATAAATCCATTTGAAATGAAAATTAGGTTTTAATTAATGTTGATGTCATACATCCAGTGATAATAGAATAATATCCACAATATAAGCTTTAATCATATTCCTTTATATCTATATATTGGGCTATAAATTTAAATTATTTCATCCATTATACTATTTCAAAAGATAAATCAATGTCAATCTAATTCTAATATATATAAATACGTATTTAAAAATTATTTTATTTTTATTGCATTTTTTTCTTCATCAAAAAAGTCATAAATGTTTAAAGTGATTTTATATAATAATTATATTCAGAGTATATGTATAAATATGTATCAAAAACTATATTCAGTTCAGACTGCCTTTTAATTTTAAATTCCCGTCTGTAAAATATCATAAAAAATTGAAAAAATGCATTTAAAATAAGAAAAACTATACAATATTAATTTTTTTTTGTTTTAATTTGGTAAAATTTATTTACTTTACAGAACATAAAAACTAAACAAATCAGAATCCAAAATTAGTGATTCTACAGGAGCCCATTTAGTCTTTATTCCGGTACTAAGTTCGAGATTTAATTCAAATCTAAAAGTTAGATTTTAAAGTTATTTAATAATTATAATATAACGATTTTTAATTAAATTTTTCTATAAATAAAATTACAACATTTATATATATATATATATATATATATAACGTTATAGAACAAAATTTTGTGAACAAGGACGAAAAAGTAAAACTTATAAGTACATTTTTTCAATTTTCTTTCAAAATGTGCAAAATAACTAAAACGAAAAAAAAAACCTTTCAAAAACAAAATTTAGAGAAAAAAAAAGCAATTTTTCTAATGGAATTTTTAAATAGTTTTCTAGTCCTGCAGGACTTTGAAATGTTGCTTTATTGTTATTGTTTTTTTTTTTTTTGTACTATGTTTTAACTGTTTTAGCAAATAAATAAAAAACAAAAACACTGTTTAAAAAAAATATTTCAGGTTTATTACAAATACAAAACCTGCAAGAAAAAAAATTAAAACAATTCAAAAAAAGTTTTAAATTAATTTTTATGGGATTGTTTTAGCCAACAAAAGGATCTCTCATAAAATATATCATTTTATTTTTGTTTTTTTTTTTAAGTACAAAAAAAATCTGACCTTAAAATTAAAAAATATTTCTTTTCTAATAAATAGAAATGAAAAAAATTAGGTACTAAAAGTACCATAATTAAAATCAATTTAAAGGCTTTTAATACTAATTAAAATATAAAATTAAATATAAATATCTTACACCTGTTTTTTTTTTTGTTTTAAACAAAAATGAGAACTTTTATGAGAAATTAATATAGGACTAGAACAGACCTACTTATTTCATACTTAAAACACACTTTAAAATACCTACTAATACAGTTACAATAATACTTTTATCAAACTATATATTCATATTTAATTTTTTTTTTTTTACCTTGAAGTACCGTTACAATAAATGTTTATATCCTTGTGTATATGCGATAAAAATAATTCTTATTTAATGTTCAACTCTTTTTTTTTATGATTATTATTTTTGTACTTCTGTTTTTTAATGAAGACTTATAAAAATACAAATCGTACTTTATTCTACACCAAATAGTAGAACTTACCATTAATACTGAAAAATAAAAAGTATTTGCAGACCCGCCAAAAAGACGGATAGTACCCCTTTTTTTATTTCATTTTTAACAATATAATAAAGTGAAGTTTATTTTTATACTTTTACCGCCAACCAACTGTAAATTATTTATAGAAGTTTGTAAATTCCATTGACTGGAACTTGGAAGAAATTTTTTTTTTTTTTGATTATTTTTGTTTTAAACTGAGCTGTTTGTGGGTTTGTATCATAATTTTTTAATGATTGCTGTTGTTGTTCTTTTATTCTGCTCCTTTTAATTTCTATTCCAAACTCAAACTTTGAATTTTGAACTTTTTCGAATTTTATTTTATATGTTTTTCTCTATTAACATACTCTTATACATAATTATTGTAAATATATATATAATTATATATATAATCATGTACGTATAAAACACACAATTATATATACATAGACTAGCTAATCTATTACATATACCGATTATATATACTAGTTTTATTCTAAACTAATATATACATGAATATTGTGTGTATATATATTAAAAAATATCAGTAGCTTAGGCGCTTCTAGAAAATGGATAAAAGGATAATTAAAGAGAAGGGATAGAAAGGATAGAGAATGAAGAAAGAAGAAAAAAAAATTATTTTTATGTTATGGTCGAATTTACAAACCAGAACGTTATAACCAAAGCAATATTAGTTGTTGAAAGTTAGGTGTATTATATGGTATACTATAACATAAAATTGTTATATATCTATACCACCAATCTAAAATAAATTTATTAAGGATAGAAAAAGGATTAAAATGAGAACATTAGGGTTTTTTTGAATTGAGTACGTACCAAACAAAAACTTTAAATTTTTTCTTCTTGTTCTTTTTTTATACTTTCAAGTATTTACTAATATAACCTAAAGCTTAAAAGTTTAATAATCTTATCCTTAAGTGGATATAACTTATGTTTTAATGAAGAAGTCGATTTAGTATACCGATATATATATACTGTAATTATATATAGTTCAAACTGTTTAAAAGTTGTTTGTTTGTTTATTTGTTCAAAAGACTTTCATTCTTAGGTTCTTTACTCTTTTTTAATGTGAAAAATTTTATCCTTAATATGAATTAAAAGATAAAAATCAGTCGAGTCTAAAAAATTTTTTGCTTCAGAAAATAAAAAAAAAATTTCCGACATTTAGAAAAAGTGACGTTCTAACTCGTTTTTGTAAAATGGAAAATTTTGTTTTTTTAAAGCTCGGAAATTAGTTCCCTTTTAAAAATCAATAAAAAATTGTCAGGATGTTAGTTAAAAAAATATTAAATGCTTTTCATTTATACATTCTGAATATCTAAGTTCATATAGTCTAAAATTTTACACTTTCATTTTATTTGTTCACTTAATGTTGTCATACAGAAACGATTTATTTTCCGATTATGTTTTTTCTTATTCGTTTTTTATTTTATTTTTTGTCTTGTTTTTGTTGTAAGTTTTTTTTAAGGTAGCGCCTGTAGGTAACGTCAGCTAATTAACCATTTTTCAAGGATTATAAATATTTGAACTGACTTATTACCTATTATATAAAATGGTAACAGATTAAATATAAGAAAGGTGAGATAAGAAAAGTTGAAAGGAAATATTGTTGTTAGACGTTTTTTTTTTTTATATTTTTCTTTCTTTTTTTTTTTTATTTCTGTTGTAAGTTTTAAGCTAATGAACGGTAAATAAGAGATCATTTAATAATTTACTAAGGTAACATAATAATGAAATTAAAGAGTTCTTTGAAAAAAAAAACAATCAATACCCAAAATATAAGTATTGTACATGTATTTAATATAATTTCATAATATTAAATCTTAATGTCCTTGAAATATTTATGTTCTTGTTTTCTTTTTTTTTATGAAAGAATATATTTCAGCTTTAGTTGACTTGAAAATATGAAAACAAAGTTTACACAGCAGGAAATGGCACAATTTTTCCCCATCTCCTATAATAAACAAAATAAATTTATTTTATAAATTTAATATAAAAAATAATTCCTTAATAAATTATTAAATAAATTGAGGTAATTCAAATTAAGAATTTATTATTAATAATCATGTTAGTTGTGTTGGGTACTCAATTAAACTTTTTGAAATTTTTTTATAATACGTGACAACAAAGTTGTACTAATAAATTATTTATTTTACAAGAGGTCTATGGTTTAACTTCAATAAAATTCGTTATTGACTTAAGTATAACTTTAAGAAATAGTCTTTATAATAGAAATTAATAGAATAAGCAATATTTTTTTAATATATTAATTTCTTTAAATCATTTTTTTAAGTAAATTTTGTAATTAGGATCTTTATTCAATATTCAACAATCATTATATTAAAATTTTTCCCAATTTTTAAACATATTTCTCAGTATCTGAGATTTTATAAGTATAAAAACCTAAATAAATTATTAATACAAGGTTGACCTTAAAAAATATTGGAAAATCTGAACACAATAATATGTCACGTAGTGTAAGTACAATTTTTATTTTAAATTCCAATTAAAATCTGCTTAGGTTCGATCCAAAAACTACTTTGTAATATTTGTAATATATTTTTCAATATTCTCAGTATAATAAAAAACATATCATTATTATTATTTTGCCATCATAAATTCAACATTCGATTAAGATACAGAATTTTTTCGTTATAAATAAAATATTAAAAAAAAAAAACAAAAAATAAATAAAAAATTATTAAATTATCCCTCGTAATTTTCAAATCTGTTGTTGGTTCGAGTCCTCTCTAAAACTCCTTTTCAAAATATTTCTCATTATTTATAAATTTTGTTTTTTTCTACTTACGTTTTAATTTTTTTTTTTCTTCAAAAAATAAAAATTGCTTAAGGATGTGTTTTATATAATATCCTTTGCAGATATATAATTGTGTATGTACAAAAAAAGAAAACTGCTCTGTCAGACTTTTGTAAGAAAATATAAAAAAAAAAAAAATTAAATAAGTAAAAAATTAGTTTCGATAAACCTAATTGAAATTTTTCGAATCCATTTAGACTTTCTGTTCAGGTTTTTCATTTTCCAAGAAAAATTTATTTGATGGCAATTTATAACAAGAAAATAAATTGAAAATTACATTCCACTTTGGTTTTCATTGAGTTTCTATTTTATTCAGACCAAGCACCTTTTATATTTTTTTTTTACTTTTTTGCCCACTTTTAACAAATTATTACTCATAGATATTCATATGATTACAGAATTTTGGTACCTATATATGACTATATCTAAAACCACATTCGAATCAAATTGAATTTTTATTTTACCCATAAACCAATATCTTAAGATTTTGTTTTTTTTTTTTCAATACATTGCTGGACATGGATTAAGCACAATTACATTATCCTCTGTCTTAACTTTGTATATACATAAATATAATTAAATTTTATTCACAGATATATTCAAGATACTGAATGGTCAGCATGTAGTGTTACATGTGGTGAAGGAATCCGAAGAAAAGAGTGGAAATGTAAAATATATTTGGAATATTCTAGAACAGTTGCAACAGTTAATAATACAATGTGCGAAGGACCACAACCAAAAGCAGAAATTGAACATTGTGTTATGGATCCATGTATGTTACCGTATGGATATGATGATCAATATCCTCGTGATTCAATTAAAGTTGGTGTATCAGAACCTGGTAAAACATATGTATGGCGCGAACAAGGTTATACAAGTTGTAGTGCATCATGTTTGGGTGGTGTTGAAGAGTTAATAATAAATTGTGTCCGAGAAGATAATAGTAGAGTTGTATCACCATTCTTATGTTCACCCGAAACAAAACCAGAAGCTCGTGTACGTACCTGTAACGACAGACCATGTCCACCACGATGGAATTATTCAGATTATTCACCGTGTTCAAAATCTTGCGGTATT
The DNA here is from genome assembly GCA_963082915.1 of Dolichopus griseipennis. Classification (NCBI taxonomy): domain Eukaryota; kingdom Metazoa; phylum Arthropoda; class Insecta; order Diptera; family Dolichopodidae; genus Dolichopus; species Dolichopus griseipennis. Next base: position 701,171 of record OY720444.1, on the reverse strand, counting down.
GGTATTAAAACACGTGAAGTTCAATGTATACATGAAGTAACACGAGGTGGTGAAAATACAATGGTTGTACCAAATAATATGTGCCCACAACCACCTCCACCAGATCGTCAATATTGCAATGTACTAGATTGTCCAGTGCGATGGGAAGTTGGAGAATGGTCAAAATGTTCACATACTTGTGGTCAGGGTGTTAAAGAACGTAAAGTTGAATGCAAACAAATAATGGCACAAGAACATAAAATCGAACGTCCTGTTTCAATGTGTCCAAGTGCTAAACCGGCCACTACAAAACCATGTAATGTAAAAGCATGTCCGCCAGAAGATCCTAAACCTATAATACAAGTCAGTAATTCAACGTACAAACAACATGATCCGAAGAAAACAAAAATTTCATTAAAAATTGGTGGTGCTGCTGAAGTATTTTTTGGTACTCAAGTAAAAATTAAATGTCCTGTAAAACGATATAATCGTACAAAAATACGTTGGAGTAAAGATCACAAACCTTTACCGAAAAGTAGAAAATTCAAGGTATCAAAAAAAGGTGCCTTACGTATTCTAGATATAACATTTAGAGATGGTGGAATTTATTCATGTCATGCTGGCTTAAGTTCAGCTGAAATTAATATTGATGTTAAAGCAAAACCTGGAATGCAAGTCGAAGATTACGATAGACATCGAGATGAATCAGGTGATTTTTTAAATAAATTTTATAATTAAATTTATAATGTTATTTAATTTTAAATTTTTTGTATTTAAAGATCGATCCGTCCGGGAACGTAGTGAAACCGAATTTCTTACTTCAGCAGACATGACATCAGAGGATGGGTATGTAACAAAATATAATTTATTTATTTCCATAGTTATAAAATATAATAATATATAAATTTATATGAAAATATAATATAAAATTTAATAAAACATATTTTTTTTTTTTTTTTAAATAAATATTTTAAAATATTCAATTATAAAATTAATTTGATTTCTCATATTTAATTTAATGTAAAAAATAAAATAATATTTATTTATAGTTTTTTTAAATTAATTAGTAAAATTTAAAAAAAAAAACCCCCACTTTACTGACAAATTCAATCAAATAACTCTGTATAAAACTATCAAATTTCCTTAAAATTTTATTTCATAATTTACTTAGTTTTAAATAAATATTAGATCTTAACTTTTTTAAAGTTGTTATATACAATTACCACAAAAATAAAGTTTTAATTTAAGAAAAAAATTTTTAATATAAATAAAATATTACAATTTATGACAAATCTTTAGTTAAAAATTCTGTAATATGCAAATCTTTACAAAAAAAAAAAAAAACAAAAAACAAAATCCAACTACAAAACTTAAAATTTCATTTTCTAGGGAATTTTACTTAAATAAATAATTGCACCTTACTACTATTAAATATTATTTATTCGTATATGTATATAACAATTTTTGTGATAATATTGGTATGTACAACATTGAAAGAGTTCAAATTATGACAACATTTATAAAAAATAGTATAGAAATTCAGCACATTAGTCAATTTGATTAGAGTGTTCATATTTTTTCAAAACCAAATAACATCCTAATGTGTATAACAGATGTATCTCGTAAGTTCATATTTCTAAAAATAGAAATATATCCGTGCAATAAAATTCATCAGTTTACGAATATTTTTTATTTGTCAAAAACACTCATTTTTTCTGTAAAGTTCAAAATAAAAAAATTTCTGCTTTTTTCTTGTAGCCTCCATTTTCTCCAATTTATAAGAATTTGTAACGATTTTATATATGAATAAATGTTGAGTTTAACTCAGTGTAGATTAGATGTATTATATTTATAGTGTTATATATATTTTGTTTTTCGATTATAACAAATAAATTTTCTCATATTGATTGACAATATTTCTATCATTCGATAATTTACCTTTTAATCTTATTTTAGTTCGTTGTTATAGGACAACCATATTTTTGTTTATTTTATCATTCTCAATGTTTCATTTCATAATTTATTGCACTAATTCAACAAAATCTATTGTTTTTGTATTTTAACTCCACAAAAAAATAAAAAATTCACAACCTTAAAAAATTTTTTACAAAATCAAAAAACTTTAATATTTTATTAAGTTTCAAATATAATATACCTATTTACATATGATACACAATATATAAATATATATATATATATATATAATAAATACATAAATATGTAATATTTATTTACATTCTTTACCAAGTTTTATATATATTCTAAAATTAGTTTTTATCCTCAATATTATATGACCAGAAAAACAACAACAATATAATTTTTTTTTTTTATATATAAGAATAACTATTAAAACAATATACAATATTGCCTATATATATTAAATGTATATATATATATATATATATGTATATGTTTATTTAATTTTGAATATGGTTATATTTCATATTACTTCAATCCCAATAGAATGGACCAAAAAAAATAAACCATACATATACCAACAAATAAACAAAATTCATCACTTGATGAAAAGTCCATTCTATTATTATTTTTGTCTTCGAGACTATGACTAGTTTTTTTAATATGACATCAGTTTGTGATTTAGAGTTACCAGCCACCAAAAAATTTTAAGTAAACATTCATTTGATACAATAATATTATGCTGTACCAACTTCCTTTTATAAAGGCAAAATATTTTCAAGGTTTTTCAGAGATACTTTTGGGATCAATTCAATTTTGCATTTAATATCAACAACACAAGTTTGTAAGAACTTCGCACTTTAGAAATGTTCCCATCTTTTTCCAAGTTGATCCGTTTGATTTTGATATATTTCTTTAATGTGACCACATTTTTCTTACATATTACATTGGTATAAAATAAACCCGAAATTATAACTAAAACAAAATCTTTATGAAATCATACATCATAATATTATCCCTTTAGATCCTTCAATATATAAAAAGTCTATTTTCTTTTTTTAAATTTCTAATTTCAATTTTTTTTTTTTTTTTTATTTTCTTTTTTATTTCAGTAAAAAGAAATTGAAAGATAGAAGTAAAGAGAAGGGCCGGCTAAAGTCCGGTGATGGGATGCAACATGCGGACAGCAGTATAATGGAAGATGAGGTATTATAAACTTATAAGATTTTATATATTCAGTTTTCTAGGTTTGTGTTGTTTTTTTTTTATTTATTGTTGTCCTTGTTCAAAAAAAAAAAAGGATAACAAAAAAAAACGAACGGTTTGTTATATTTTTCGGTTTGATTTTTCATCATCATTCTTTAGTTTTCTTTTTGGTTTTTTTTTTGTCATTTTTGTAACTTTGTGTTGATATTTTTAAATAAACATTTTTTGTTGTTGTACTTTACATTCTACTTTTTGTTATATTAGTCATATAAATAACAAAAAAAAAAAGGATATCAGGTTGAGTCCCCCAGGATATATAAGTGATGATTTCCTTCCCTTCAATCATTGGGGTTGTTTATAGTTTTTCTTTTTTTTTTTTTGGCTTTAAATAAAATGTGGGGCATTTTTTGAGTTGAGTTGAGTAAAGTTTTTTTTTGTATTGTTTTAAGTAGTTTCAGTCCAATTTTATTCTTTTGAATTTTAGGATATCTTTTTAAACATTTTATTGATTCTGAGAAAGTCAAAGTAAACAATTTTTAATGAAAAATTTCTTTAAAGTTAAAAAATTTAAGGATTAAATATATTTTTAAAGTTACAATTGAAATAAAATATTCATATTTTCTTATTATTTTTTTTTATAAAAAAATTGCATACTTTTAGGACAATTGGATTTTTACTTTAAAATTAAAGAAAACCAAAAGAATAATCCGAACATTAGTATTAAAATTCCCTACAAAAATTATTTAAATTGTTTTCATAATCTTTCTTAATAAAAATAATATATTTTATTTAAAAAAATAAATCAGAAAATGACCATTTTAATTTAAAAAAAAAAAAGATAAAACAAACAGAAAAAAACACAAAATGAACATTTTGTAATGAATAAAATATAGTTATGAATGTTAAAAAAACTCAATTCAAATATATTTATAAAGGAAAACGTATTATGATATGTTATTATTAATTACAAGTTTTATTTATCTGATTTTTTTATTTTTTTAATTGAAGTTCATTTATAAATTATTCCTTTTATATTATATAAAGTACAGTGAAAAGCAAATTGCAATTCATTAAAATATTTTTTCTTTAATTTTTAATATTTTTCTATTTGTTTTTTTTTTAATTATTTTTTAATTCATTTCTAAATAATTATTTTCCATTGATAATACGGCATATAATTTTTTTCTTGATTTTAATACTAATTTCATGAATAGATTTTTTATTGATTTTTCATGTCTTTCTTTTCATTTATTTTTCAAAAAAAATAAGTTTTTATTTATTTTTAAATGTGAAAGAAATAAAAATAAATTAAAATAAAAATTAAATTGAAAATTAAAATAAATACAAAAACATAAACCCTTTTCCAGTCACAACTAATTCAACAAGCTCAAGGTGGTATACCGCCTCCAACAACTGCATCAAATTCAGGCAACAGAAATACCTTAAAAATGCCCTATTTTGAGGCACTCTTTACTAGTTTACAGGTGAGATAAGTAAAAATCAAAAAGTACTTGTTTTATGTTGCTGTTTCAAATACACATAACTATACAAATTTTGTTTACATACAAATATACATTATTTATTCAATTATTTCATTATTTTTTTGTGTTAATTATTCGAAGCAAAAAAAAAACATTTTAATTTTCAAATTCATATACTCACATATGTTTAATAAATTAAGTTCATTTGCTTATAAATATGCTTTATAGTTTTTTTTCCAATTTTTAATTTTATAATATATTATAAAATTTTATTATATATTGATTGTATATAGTATATAAATAAAATAAACTTAAATTTTCTAAAATTCAATATTAATATTAGGTAAATATTTTTTGTTTAAAAAAAAATATATAAAAAAATTTTTTTTGTAAGTTTTCATCTTATCAACTTTTTTTGGGAAACACAATATTGAAAAAACATATTTAGAAAGATGTTTCCTGTATTTCTTTTGCCACTAAAACCTGTAATATGCCTGTTAGCTATGTTTAAATTCATTATTGTACTAATATACTAATTTTTAAAAACTTAAATTCTACTATCATCCGATTGATAATGTTTTGTGACCTAACATGTAGCAACTAAATCAAAATTTTAAATACAATGCCATTTAAATAATCGTCGATATCATTATAGTATTTAAGTAAACCCTCGCTTTGTTTACAATTTTATTTTTTGAACTTTTAAAATTTTCAATGATTTTTCAGTCTAAATGTTTGTTTGTTTAAAAGATCCATGAAAATTTATCAGGTAAAATTTTCAAAACTATAATTGGCATATATGCATATGTTTAGTATGATATTTTGTTATTCAGTCTAAAAATATGTAAATGAAATATAGTGTAATTGGACAAAATTATCTACTAATTTTAATCTTTATTTAATTTAATAAGACGACAAAAAAATGACAAAAATTCCATGGACTAATAGAAAAAAATATTCAAAATATACTAAATTTGGCTGGCTAAAAATGGCTGGCACAATGGTTAGAGTGTAAACCTTTCTTTCGAAAGACCACGGTTCTATTACCGGTTAAAATGAAAACTTTTATCTGATTTTCGAAATTCACTGAGTTTCTATTCGCCATTAGATTCGAGATAATAACTTAATCAATAGTTAATAATTATATCTTTAATAAAAAATACATTAATCTAACAATATCAACAAATGCAAATTAAATAAGTTAATTTAATAATATAACTCACAGATACAGAAATACCTTATAACTCAAATATAAAATTATTGCAATATAAAACAAATAAAATTGTATCTATTTGAAAATCGAAGACATTTTTGCTTCTTATAAGGTCTAGTACTTTGTCATGTTTAAATTGTATGTGGAATTCATTAAGATCAATTCTAATAATATAGGATATAATATTCCCTCCCAGTTCAAACATATGCACATGGTATAGACACGCTTATTAGCGTAAGAGTTGAACAATTAGAACTATATTACTATATTAATCCATACTTTTAGTTATTATGTTTATAGAATTTATTTATATTATCTTTAAATTTTTTTTAAAGCATATTGCTCTTCTAAAAACTTTTCTCAAAAATTTAAAACGAAAACTCTTAAAATAATAATAATTTAAAATCATTTTTTTAAATTAAATTAAAAATTCAGATCAAATCAATTGCCTAAGTCAAAATCTTTAAAGAAAATTTAATCAAATTTGTGTGTGCGTATTTTATATTTTCTTTTTTAACTTAAATGAATATCTACTGTAAAACTTTCTTGTAATACGATTAGTATCCGCAGAGACTTCTTTAAATTGTGACATTAGAAGAAAAAAGGTCATGTTTGAAAGTTTTAACCTGCTGGTATAAACTTTGTCAAATCACAAGGACAAATAATTTCACCTTCCCTTACAATATATCTAACCCAATTAATGAGGAAAGTTTTGTGATAGGAAATTCTAAAGAAAATACACATATAATATCAAAAGTAAATGGCACAGTTAAAAGATACCGAATAGCTTTAAGCGGGAAATGCCCTCAATTTTTTTAAAGGTGAAAACTTTTTAATTCAATGCGTGAATTTTTAATTTTTTCTTCTTATTTTTCTATTCTACTAAAAATTCATTTGGTTTTTCATATCTGTTAAATGCTGATGTTTTCGCTTTTCCAACTTTTTTTTTCAAGTTTTTTCCTTAACAATTTTCTCATCGTTTTTATAATCAAAAAGAAAACGTTAAGAAAATTTGTAAATACACAAAAAAAATTAAAAAATATATTTTAAAGAAAAGAATCAAAATAAAAAAAAAGAAGAAAAATCACATTAATTAGACCCAAAAAATATAAGTAAAAGATACAAAACAAAAAAGTTTTCTGTTACTTTAACAAATTTTTGATCCCTTTATAAGCCAAAACATTCACAATTTTCTGTATGGCAATTTTTTCCTATCTTGTTCCAATCTCTTCTCATTACATTCTAAGTTAATCTTTTCCATTCCATATGGTTGAATTCTTGATACCCACAAAAAAACAAACAAACATTTTTACAAACAAACAAAAAGAAAATTTTAACCAGAAAAAAAAAAAACAAAATAATAAGCCGCTATACAGATTGGTATATTCTGGAACCAAAGAATATAAAAAAATATGAAAAAAAAACAACAATAATAAAAATAAATAAGAAAACCTAATTCTTGTCGCTAGTTAAGTCATTATTTCGTTAAAAGAACCATCCTTTCCACTTTTTTTCTCACTACAACCTCAAACTTTTTTTTCCTTTTATTTCATCGTTTTATCTGCCCTCTCGGTTTTCTTTTTTACCACATTTATACATATAACGTATATATATACTTAACTGTTATTTATACTGTTAGTTGTTATCTTTTAGATACTTAATCTTTTAAGGATTTTGATCCTTTTTTTTGTATTTGTTTATATATTTATATGTTTGGTTTTTGTTTCGCTTCGGTCTGCGTCAACGAGTGATGATGATGTCTGCCCTATGAATTTTCATCTTTCACTACATTTTTTTTTTTATTATTTTTTGTACCAAAAGAGAGAGTTAAATAATTTTTAAAGGAAAGAAAAACTGTTTCTTACACAATATCTTTCAGATAAAACATAACACCTTTTTATGTTAAACTGAATGTTTCAATAATGATGTTGATGTTTCCGGGGAAGGGAAAATTGTTGAAAATATAGAGAGATCACTTATATTTTACAATAGAGGTTTATATACTTATTGTATTGGACTTTTTAGTATTTTATTCTGTCACAAAAAAAGATTCCAAACAAATTTTTTTTTTTTGTCAAATTAGAAATAAGAGAGGGTAATCTAGTAAAAAGTTTTAATTGAATTAAAAAAAAGAATCAATAAATTGAAAGTTTTAAATTAAATGAATGTTTTTTTTTTCTTAAATTAATATTTTACAAATTTAATTTTTTTAACTAATTTGATAAATTTTTAAACTCATGATTTAATTTAAAGAGATTTTTAGATATGTGAATTGAAAATACAAAAGTTTTTAATATTCAAATTTAATAAATGCTCATAAACTAAAAAATTAAAACAAGTAAATTAAAAAATTACAATGTCTATGTTGTATTATACAAATACCAAATCATGAAATTCGAGCCTAAAAATATGCAACTTTTATTCTCTTAGTTTTTCTGCTTTGAAATTCATTTAATAAGGGCCTAGAACATTTTGTCACATAATGTCAAAATAAAATGTCACAAACATTTAAATTTTTCTTGTCACAGAATATAAATTAAGTGTCACAACAAGTAGCAAAATTTATATGTTTTATATAATTAATAATTCAGTATTAAATATTGCTTAAGTACCTTTTTTGTAATATTAGAATTTAAATAAATAAATAAATTCAGTATTATTTTGCTTGTGGTGAATATCGTTCTGAGACGTCTGTGACAATTTATTACTTTAGAAGTTTTATTTTAAGGTATAATGAGAAATATTTTCTTATTTTGTTCATTTTGCACAGTAATTTTTTTTTAATTCAAAACATTAAATTGGAGCACTAAACCACCTAAAAAACGAATGAGAATCATATTTTTAAATCCAGACCTAGGTTTAAAAAATTGAAAATTTAAATTTTTGAAATGTCATATGATAAGCTCCCATAACAATCAAAATTTAAAACTTAATACAAGAGTTAAATTGTTTAGTAAAAATCACTTTTCAGTTTTATATATTTTCTAAAAATATCTTAATATTGACCCTGTACTACATTTCGTTTATTTAATTACTATAATAATATCTAAAACTTGTTCAAAAATTATATATTAATTTAATGCGACAAAATATTCTAACCTTATTTATGGGCTAGACCTCATCATATTTGCTTAATTGATTTTAATAACCTTATCTCGATATTATACATTAAAACTATCTCTCCTTTTTCAAAATTTTATTTTTCTTTTCTTGTATAAATGTAAACCCCTTTCCCGCTCTATGGATATTTCCTCCTTCAAATGTCCTTTTTTCTTCATTTTTTATTTTTAATACAACTTTGTTGCAATTTTTATTGCTGTAAAGCTGGAGAAAGTTCTTTTTGTCCTCCTAATATTATTTACTATGATTTTAAAAATTTTTTCTTTTAAATTTTGAAAGATTGCTAGATATTTTCTTTGTGTCTTCGCTCTTTCTCCACTTCACATTTTCCCTTAAGTTTGAATTTTCTTTTCGTTTTTTTTTTTTGCTGTCTGTTTTATGCTGTGTTGATTGTGCATTTCCTGGAAAACTGACAAAAACATCAAAACATTTATAAAAATAAAAACAAAAAATCAAAAAGGAAACAAAAGAAAAGGAAGAAGTGTTAATTTCTTCCTTCTCTTTTTTTAACGTTTAAAGTCTTGATTTAATTTGTTGTTTTTTGTTTATTTTTAAATGTTGTCCTTCGAGTTTTTTTTCTGTTTCTTTTTCTGATATTAACTGTTGTTGCTTTATGATTGTATCAGTATAATAATTTTTATTTTTATCCCTTTTTATTTTTACTTTTTTTTGTCATATTTAATTTTATTAAATTTTTTCCACACCATCACAAAGTTGTTGAGCAATTTTTGAATTTAAATGCAAAAAAAATAGAGAGAAAAAAAACAGGATACTTGAGAGAAAAATGTTTTGAATTTTCCATGGACTATAAACAAAACAGAAAAAAACAAAAGTACTTTTGTCTTTTTTTTTCTATTTTCTAAGAATTCTATTCTAGACATAAGAGATAAAATAAAACAGAATAAAATGTACAATTTCTTTTGAAGTTGATGATAGTTTTTTATTGTATTTTATTTAATATGTTGTTATTGTTTGTTTTGTTAAAATTACAAAATCTAAAAAACAACAATACTGGAACGCCCTTAAGATATTTTTTATCCTGAATATGTTGAATTACAGTTATGTGCTTAGAATTGTTGTTCCATTTCTAGAAAAAAAAAAAAATTAAAAAAACAAAATTTAGGTGGGTGTTAAAATAAGTGACATTTCATGTGTATTTAGGTGAAATAAAAAATTTAGAACACGTTTAAATTTGATATTGTGTAAATATATAAAATAAAATACAAAAAAAAACAAATTCTGTATAAAATATTATAACAAAAAATACATCTTTGAAATATATTTAAAGTGATAATGAATTTTGACATTTAAAAATTAATGTTTAAGCAGAACTTAAAATTAAAAACAAAAAATTTATCATATATGATATAAAATATTTGTTTTTAAAAAGTTTAAGCTAAATTTATTAAAAATTAAATTTCTAGAATTTGAATTAAATTTAGAACTCATTTAGTAAGACAATCACTTTAACCCAATTAAACATAGACTTATTAAATATTGATAACAGTTATATCACCCATCTATCTTATTCTTTAATCATAATGTATTACAGTAAGAAAATCTATTTTTGTATTTCGTTGAATTATGTCTCATTGATTGATACAGATATATCTATCCACATAACGTTAGAGTTACTAACTTACATAAGTACAAAATACTTTTACCTTATTATGCATTTATTTATGTTAATTCTGTAACACTTTCATAAGAATTTTAGCGCATTTTAATGCAATTATCTCATTTTTTTTTTCAATTGTTTTTAGCACTTGAAACTCTATTTGTATATACATATATATATACAACTTTTCTTTTTGAACATATATATATATATATGTAGTTTTAAGTTCATATTTTGAAATATTATTTTTTTACAATTTGCTTTAACATTACCGTTAATTGTATTAATGTATTTTAATTGTAATGAACTTTAAAGTTATTATGTAAAAAATTTTAACACTGTATCTAATAACAATATTAAATCAAATTAAAGAAAAACATTAAGCCAATAACAATAACATGCTGTTCTCTAATATAAATGTTTCAAAATATTATTACAAAGATTAAAAAAAAACCGATTATATCCAAGTACTACAAAAGTTAATATATTGAAAATTTTTAACACTTGATGATACTAAAACAATTTATTCTAAAACTTTTGAATAGTGAAAATAATATAAAATTGTATTAAGCTTCTGTTTTTTTCCACACTCATATATATATATACACGAATATATTATATAACTGTGATAGAATTGAATTTTAATTACATTTTTAAAAAACAGGCATCCAGGCAATGAATAATATATATAAAAACCAAAACTTTTAAAATATATTTAATATCAACAATTACATATTTGACACAAATATACCTGATATGGATGGAAATTTACAAATTACAAAATAAAAAAAATTTTCATGAAAATTAGAAAAACAAAGAAAATTGAAAATAAAATATTTTACAAAAAAAAATCAAAATAATAAACAAATTCAATTCAAAAAGTTATTTTTCATTTTAAATCGACTTAAATTTATCATGTTTTATTGGTTTTAATAATTTTTCTATTCTATTTTTTTTTATTTTGAATAATTTTTCAGTTCATTTTACGGATTATTCACACATTATTTTTGTAAAGTTTTATTTTCACACTTAACATTTGAATAAAAACAGGAAATAACTTGTTTTGTAATGTTTTACAGTAAAATAATAATAATACAAGTTATTAAAAGTTCAATACAAGTCTTTCGGAATTAAAATTTGAACGTATTGTGAATAATTAAGCCCCGGGTCGAATTATTTCAAATTATAAATCTTACATTACGATACAATAAAATACGATACTTTTATAGGGAACACATACAAAGCTATTCAAAATTTGTGTTTTAATTATATTGAAACAACTAAAGGTCCTTTTTTTCAGAGAACCATATTCAAATTTACCAAAAAATTTAAGTGTGAAATAATCCGGAAAATTTAAATTATCAAAAATACAAACACCCTATTATTGACTATGCCATTTTTATTTTATAGATTTTTAATAATATTATTAATTACAATATTAAAATGAAAAATCGATTAAAAATATAAAATTATTTTGTATATAAAAAAAATTTTTATTTAATTAAAAAAAAAATTTATACACATATTATTTATTAAATTAAAAATTTATTATGTATATAAAAAATTTTTAATAATTTTTAAAAAATTTTTATAATTTTAAACACATTATCAAAAATACTTCACAAAATAAAACCAATTATTAAATACAAAAATAAAAAACACAAAATAACAAACGCAATTTGCGGAAAACAAAACACACAACATGATTTACAAAATGAATGGATCACGACTAGGTAATAAATTAGTGTTGAAAATAATTTTATAAAAATATTAAATTTTTTTTTTTTTTATTTTTTAATATTATTTACAAGTTTTACATTTTTTCCAATAATAGTTAGTTATAATTTATGAAATATATTCAACAAATTTATATTATATTTAAAAAAAAAAACTTATTAATTGATTACGATTACCAAATGACAAAAAAAAAAAAATTTAAGATTCATATTTAATAATAATTGATAAATTAAATTTTAATATCAACTAATTACTATTGTTATATTGAATATTTTTTTTTTATTTTATTTGTTTTATATGATATATGTTATTATTTTTATAAATAAAAAATTATGAAATAATTAGTAGGTAAATAAAATTTTAATATAAATACAATAATATTTAAGTTGATTTAACTATCGTACTATACTTTTTTTTTTTTTATTAAGTTATAATTACCATTTTGCTAATTAAATAATTAGTCACTAAAAAATTATTTTCCCATTTTTATAATTAATTAAAATATCCATTGTTAATATTGGACACAAAAAACCACCTGATATATATAAATTTGTATATCTATAAAATAAACTAAAGCATAACTCTGCATTGTTGAAACGGAAATAAAAAAATTTAATACAATAATTACCTATTTATATATATTTATAAATTTTTAATATTATATTACATTATTATTTTAGATTAGACAGTATGATTCGTGGTAGTTTTTTTTTTAATTGTGTATCTAACTTTAATATTATTAAGGACATTAGCATTGGGTTGTACAGTTTTGTTAAAAGATTTTAATATACAAATTTTAAGGTTTGTATTGAGGATTTTCATTTACTAAAGATATTTTTTTTTGAAAAAACAAAATCAAATACTAAAAACAAATTAAAATTTCTATTACTATTATTTACTATATTTTTAATTATTAATAGTATTAACTTTTGCAAAACTTAAATAAAAATGATCACACCAACATAAACTTATATTTTTTTATATAATATTAAACTTTTCGTTAAAATACACATATAATATTTCTTAGAAATACCAATTGATATCCAATTGATTTAATTTAATTATATTTACTCAATTTACCTTAACATAACTTTTATATTTCATTAATTTAATTCAAGAACAATGAAATTCCATTAAAAAACCACAAAATCTAACAAATAATTTTCTAATAAAATTGAAATTAATTTTCAACGCGATTCTTTATACTTTTACATGCATATATAATATTTACATAAATTTATTATACCCAGACATTTTAATTGTGTAAAACTATATTAAGGTATACATAATATGTACTTATATAAATTATGTTATAATATACTTCCTCTTCGTTATAACAACATTTTAAATTACGCAAATAAATCTTATAGTTCCGTTATAATTTCTATACACGTTATACATACATTTATTAAAATTTGACTTAATATATCCTTTTAACGTAATTGTTCAATTTTAGTGTCCTTTTTATACTCATTTATTTTACCACACATATACACAAAAAAAGTGTTTATATATGTAAATGCAAATTTATGGCATATTGAGTACACAATGGGAATAATTATGTGGTTTTAAAGAACATCAAAATTACAGTTTATTTTTGACGCATTTAAAATTACCTCAGATGCACTTTAAAAGTGTATAATTTTTATTGTTAATCTAGAATACGAAAGAAACCTTCGATTTCTTTTATTTTTTTTTTTTTTGGAAAAATGTTATATACATTTTAATTGCTTATAAAGATTGAATAATTTATATTTCTATTTTAGTTTAGCATTAACTTTATTGCAAGTTTTCTCAAGGGATGAAATTTCCTTCGAATGGCGCAGGAAACTCGCAAATAAATACATTCCAACTTTCTCAATTAACTAAATGTTGATTATTGTAGTCTTTTTTTAATTATTGTATTTTAAACTATTTCGTATACAATTTTCTTTGATTTTTTAAAAACAAATTTAGTATTTAGTGTATCAGTTTTTATCAGAGTTATTGTCAATTATATGTAATTAATCTTATTTAATATTTTAAATAATTCCTCAGCTAACAGTTGTCAGATACGAAAAAACAAGTCTAATACAATACAATATTCTGTATTCTGTTCAGTAATTCAAAATTTTCGTTAAAATTTAAACCCAATTTTAATAAAGTTAACTATGATTGCTCCTTTTAACTGTTATTTTAGGAACATATTAATAAAAATTCCAACAATATCATTGTTATGTACCTCTAAAATATACTAAAAGTATTCTAAAAAAAATTTTTTAATTAAAAATATCTGAAAGAAATATTTTTCTACCAAAAAAAAACATTATCATTTTATATTGAAGAGTTACCCACTTTTAATAGAACAAACCTTATTTTGTAACAGAAATACCAAAAATTAAGGTTCGACCTAAATATATTTTCATTGAAAATAATTTGTATAACTTTTTACATAAATTAAAATATTTTCATAATTTTCTGTTTGATGTTGCATAGATAGTATAGAATTATTTTACACTAAAATTAAATTAATTTCGTAATTTAATGTATTTTATATAATTATATACATTAGGTTATATATATATATGTATTTGAAATTTTCTTTTAACTGGAAATTATTTTAATTTTCCGCGCTAAAGAAAAATTACCAAAAAACATCATTCCACAAAACTTTCATATGATTTTAAAAAAAAAAAGTTTCAGATTAAATTTTAAGAATTCCACAAAAATTTTTTATACAAAGAAAAATCTTCAAACATCTCCCCTTTAAAAAAATTAATGTTTTTCTAATTTAATTTCAAAATATATCGTTACATACATATATATTTGCATTTTTGTAATAGTTATGTATATTTAAAATTGCGAATATTTGATTTGATTATATGATAGGGAAAAATCTGAGCAATTTTCTAATTTTCATTACGAAAATTGTTCAAACAATTTTCATCACATCAATTTTAGCAAAATTTTTTAATAATTTTGTTGTTGTTGTTTTTCTTGTTGATTTTAAATAAGGATCAAAGCTTCTTTTAAATATATATATGCTGTATATATATACAATATATATATATATAGCTGGTTATGCATAACATTTTGAAAGGTATTAAAATTATTAAATTACAGGAATTTTATTTATATACCAAATAAAAAAATTTAATTTGGAGTAAAAAAAAAAGTGTTTTTGTTAATATTAGAAAATTTTATTTAGATTTACATATATTATTTAATTTTAATATTGATCATAATATATTTAAACTATTTGAAAATCAATTTTAAATTTGAAAATAAGAATCAATTATAGTAAAACTTTTTTACAATTATTTAAATTTAAATCTGCTTTAAATTTTTTTAAATTTAATTTTGAAATACTCTCTTAAACTAATTAAAATTTTCTATTTTCATCATCAACAAAGATTTAAAATTTATACATAAGGTTAGAGAGCCAATTAAATAAATAATACGATGATTTTTAATTTGTAATAAATCTTATAACTTTACTTTGAAATAGATTGGTTATCTTTTAATAATATCGACTAACAGTTATATTAAGTTCGAAAACGGCAAAATTTAGGAAAAATAATGGCCTATAAATAAAATGTTTATATAATAATTTCATATTAATATATGAGATAATTCAAAAGAACTTGAAAATATTTATACAAATCTAAAATCACTATTCTTTACTTTCCTATTGTTTAATTTTCCATTAGAATTTTTCATGATTAAAAAATTATCCTACATATAGATTCACAATATTTAAAAGAAATAAAATGTTACAGAGAGAAATATACAAAATAAACCAAACTAGCTCTCTTCATTTATTCTTTAAATATAGCAAATAATAAAATATAGAAAAAGAAAGGAAAAATCAACGACAAAAACAACAACAACTACAATAATAGTACAAATAAACTCATAAAAATTATTCTAAGTAATTTCAACATTTTTTATTTTTGTTTTTTTCTTTTTTTTTTGTTATAACATCGCTTAAATTATCAACAATACAACAATCAATATCATTATATAATCATCATTACTGAAATAAACATCAAAAGACCTTATACTTCAATTGAAAATTATTATAGAAAAGATATGAAAAACTCTATTCTATTCTTTTTCTCTCTCTCTCTCTTTTTCTGTCTCTTTACTTCTCCCCTAAATTCTACAAAACAAAATTATGATAAACTAAAAAAAGCTTTTTCTTTTTTGTTTTCATGATTTTTCTTTTGTTTTTTGTTTTTTTTTGTTTTTTGTTTTTATAAGATCTCTTCTGATTTTCCTTTTTCTGATCCTTGATGCATATTAATTTAATGAAGACAACGACAATGATAACAACAACGACGATATTAACATTGTCGTAATGATGATGATTAATGTTATTGATATTGATAATGTCTATAAATGTTATCTGTAAAAGAAAAAGTACAAGTAGAAAAACAACAAGTTAAAAGAAAATCAAAAAAAAAATATATAAAAATTTTCCATCATATTTAAAATACATTGCATTATAATTGTTTAAATAACGATGAATTAATTGAAAAATAAAATATATAATTACAGTTACTTTAAATTTGAGTAGTAAGAACAGTTAATACATAACTGGAGTAATAAATAAAAAAGTATCTGAAGCGAAAATTAAAGATATATTTTTTTTCTTGTAGTTGTTGGAAAAGTGCATTTTTTTTTAAACAACTAATTTTAAACTTGTTTTTTTTTCATGAAATTAAATATTATATTAAATTTTTTTTATAATAAAATTATTCTTAAATTTTAATTGAACATTTAAACATAATTTAAAGTAATTTTTTTAATACACTAACAAAAATGAATTCATGAAATCTTTTTTCAAAATCTTATTTAATTTGAAGTATGATTCAAATTGAACGTAATGCAAGTCTTCTGCCTTCCAAATATTTCAATTACTTTCACTTCTCATTTTAGTTGGAATGAGAAGAGAAGAAAACTGGAAGAAAGCAAATTCTGAATAAATGAACGTTTATTTTTTTTATATAAACTTTTTTTTAAAAAAAGAAAACTCAAAAAAATATTTTTTTCGCGAATTTACTTCTGAGTTTGGAAAAAAACTTTGTTTTTTTTTTTTATTTTGTTTTTAACTAACAGCATCGCTCGGAAAAAGGAAAATATTTTTTTTTTTTGGGTTGTAAAATAAAATAAGTTTTTTTTTTCAAACTAAGCAGGAAACATTTGCAACATATGCAATTCATTTTTCAATTTTTGTTTCTGATATACGAGTATATTTTCTGTTCTTATTTTTCTATTGAAAATTTTTTTAGTGCACATTTGCCTTTACTTTCTGTAGTAGGATTCACTATTTGTGTATTTGTATTAATTTCACTGTTTGTGTATATTCATATGTATATGATTTTATGTTCCTTTAAATATTAGGCGGTTTTTTTAGAATTCTTTAAATAGGAAACCTTTATGTAATGCAATTTGGAAAAACATGTTTTTATTTTTCCAAAAAAAAGCAAATAAAATTTTTTTTATGCATTTTTTTTTAACTTATAAATGGAGTGGTTTTCATTATGTTGCAGATTTTGATGATACATTTAGTGGTAACATTTTTTTGAATTAAGTTTGTTTAAAATAGAAAAATATATAAAAAAAAAAATTTTTAACAGAAAAAAATATAAATTACGATAATTTATTATTCAATTTATTGACTTTGTTTCATAGTTATATTCTTTGCAAAACTTATCAATTATTTAAAAACTTTATAAATATTATTTTACTCAAACAATTTGTTAATAGGAATATATTAATTAAAAAGAAATTTAATACCATTAAAAACGAATTTTTACAATTTATTTTGTTTTTTTCAAAAAACATCTAATAAAAAAATATAATTTATAGTGTATTAAATAAAAGTTTATATCATAATATAAAACAAAAATAATAATGCCAAATAGGCAAAGGGCTATTATAATATTAGGCAATATTTACTTTTGTCCAGGTTTGTCCCATCTGAAAAGAGAAAGCTGAATCACTCGCTTATCACATTGTATGTGATAGAGGACTGTTTATAAATAAATAAATAATAATTTCAAAAAAAAATAACCAACACTACATTCAAATTAGAACCAACACAAACTTATTTATATATAGTCAAACATATTTTATTTTTTCAACAGTTGTAACACTTAATTTATCTTAATGTAAAAACATTTTTATTAAAATTATTTTTCAAATATTTTTTTTTTTTTTTCGTTTTTAGTTCCTTTGGCCATTTCAGAAATTTCGAAACTCCAAAGGACATCACATGCTTATTGAAAAAGGACTAGATTATGGATTCGATTTAGAACAATTAGAAAAAGATGAACCAGTTAAGCCAATGGTACATACTGTATTAAAATCCATAAATTCACCCATGGTATCATCATTGTCCTCATATCCATTGCAAACATCATTTTCGACGCCATCAAAAGCTTCAGCTTCAGCTAAAAATCTTTTTATAGCTGCAAATAAAAATGAAACAGGTATAATTCTTGGACATGGAACAAAAAATGATATTAAATTCGAATGGGTGACAACAGAATGGACTGAATGTTCAACTTTTTGTGGTTCTGGTGGACTAAGAGTAAGACTAATTTATTATTTTTTAAAATGTTTTTGCCTCATTTTTTTAGATATTTTTAAATTTTTACCCAATTTTTAAATGTTAACAAAAAAAATGCTCATAATTTGCAACAAAACTTACTTTTCTTGAATGTAAAATATATAAACTTCGTTGCAAACAAATTTTAAAGTTGAAATCACTTTACCAAAGCATGAAATCTTTAATTTAAAAATTTATTTCTAAAAGGAAACAAACGATTACATATAGACTAAATATTTTAAAACATTATTTACTGTTGAAAAAAGAAATTGAGTGAAATATAAAACATTTTGTTTGTATAGTGTACCCATCTGTAAAAAGAAAGTCCTCGTACATTACAAACAATTCTATTGTCATAATAAATTTTATCTTTATATGACTTTCTTTTAACATTATTTTCATTTTATCAATTATATAATATATAACAACTGTATATAGATAAATATATACATATGATACATGTATTTATTTTATATTTAGAGACGACAAGTTCATTGTATGGTAAAATTGGAAAATAAAACTCAACGAATTGATAATGCTCTGTGTGAAGATGCTGGAATTGAAATACCAGACACGTTTGAATCATGCGGAAATGATGAATGTCCGCAATGGGAATCAGGTTTATGGACAAAATGTCAAAAATCGAGATGTTTAAGAAAATATACAGCGATACAAAAGCGTGAAATTATTTGTAAATTTTCCAATTCAACACTTAGTAATAAATGTGATGAAAATGAACGACCTATAGAACGTCAAGAATGCTTTAATAAAGAATGTCGTGGTGTTTGGAGAGTTGAACCATGGTCTGAGGTAAATATACATACATATTATACAAATCTATAAATGTATAAAGAAAAATGCAAAAATAAATAAAAAGTAAAATAAAATTATAAAATTTTTCATATTTTTTTTATCATTTCTTTAACAGTGTAATGCTGCATGTAGCAAACAAGGTATTAAATATAGAATATTGAAATGTGTTTGGCATGGTACAAGACGACCAGCTGGTAATGCATGTCGAGATCATCCTAGACCAACAGTAATGAAATCTTGTAAGGGACCCCCATGTCTGGATAACTGTAAGTATTCTATTTAGTTATTTTTAATTTTTTAAAATTGATTTTTTATTTTTTTTTTCAATTTTCATCGTTGGTTTAAAATAATTTTTTTTCGCATAAAATATCAATTTTCACGTTTTTTTATTGAATTTAATAGAAAAAAAAAGCATTGTAATTAAAAAAATAAAATTTTATTATAAATATTCTATACACCATAAAATTTCTGAAAATGTAAAAACAAAATTTTTATGTTCAAATATTGATTTAATAATACTTTTGTCATTGAAAAATATTTTTCATATTCTACAATTAATCAAGCATCATAAAGTTAATGATAATATAATATATTGTTATATATTTATATTGCAATATTGTTTTAATTTTCGTGTTTGATTTTTTTTTTTTTAATTTATTTGTCAATAAAAATGTTATGAAATTAATCCAAAAATGCAATCATCGGATAATTTCATTAGTTCAATATAATAGAAAATTTTATATAAAAGACCAACAAATGCATATAACCACGAATTAACATATACTATATCATAATTATTGAAATAATAGATAAGTACATAATTATATAGTGTTTATTTAGATATAAAAGTATCTATACATATTAATATATTTTTTTGTTATAAAACAAAAGTTCAATTATAAGATAAATTAAAAAAAAAAAAATAAATAATTAATTTTAAATTAAAATTCAGAAAACAAAAAACTTCAATTAAGTGTTTAGTTTTATTTAAATATTTTAAACAATATATAAATTATTATTTTTTAAATGCATTTAAATATTTTAATAACCTGAACAATTATTGTTTTATACGTATTTAACTAATTTATAATTTTAGCTTTGTAGCATTGTAATACAAACACATAATTTTATTAGCTTTAAATTTGTTTTTTAATTTTGTTTTTAAATTAAAAAAATCTTTCAATGCAGATAATGCACCTTATTGCATCCCATCAAAATTCTGCAATATACAAATGCATTTTTCGATGTATTATTACACATTCAGAGTGAATAACAGTTTCCGTACATAGCAGATTTAAAATGAATATAATCAAAATATATACATACAATTTATTTATATTTACAAGTAAAATACTTAAAATGAAATATAAATGTCTTTCTCAGAAAGCTTTAATTGAATTCTAATGTAGAAATTAAATTTTTAGTTTATTAAAAAATATTAGAAAATTTTTTAATATTTGAAGTTTAATATATACAAAAAAAAAACATTGACATTTTAATGCAAGTTCTTATTTTTCAATTTATTTAATTACAGTAATCGAATGCTCCGACACATCAAAGTATTGTAAAAATATACGCATAATGGGCCTATGCCGTTTATATCGGTATCGACAAAAATGCTGCAAATCCTGTAGGAATTTTATCTCCGATTAGGTGTTACGTAAAAAATAATATTAAATTTCTAAATTAAATAAAATATACCTAGGTAAAAGCCTAATTATTTAAATAATTATATTTAAATTTTGATTTTAGAATATTTAAATGAATAATATATAAAATTATATATAAAAATAAAAAATATTTGAGTATATGCATATTTATATATTATATATATACTAAAATATAAATATTAACTATATATAAATTAATATTTAAGAAAGAATGCCAGTGTTTCGTCTCAGTGACTTTTTTTATAATTATAATTTCGGTTCTTTTTATATAAGAAAAAACAAAAAAATAGAAGAAATATAGAAAATTAATTATATTATATAATGACAAACTAAAAATAAAAAAAAAAAAGCTATTAAATTCATAAACAAATTAAATTAGTTAATATCAAATAACTATAAATAAAAAAAAATTAATTTAAGTTAACTATAAAATAAAAATAAATTAAAAAAAATATCAATCTTTAGATCATAATAAAAATGCAATTATACCTTGTTATAAGAATAATAAATAATAATCATCTTAATCATATATGGAATATAAATATATACATAACATATATATATATACATATATAAATATAATATATTTGCATAAATTACTAAATATGTAAATGTATTAAAAAATTATGTGAAGGTAATTTAGCTAACAAATCAATTATTTAAGAAAAGAAACAAACCAACAACAAATTAAAAAAAAAAATGAAGTTTGAAATAACAAATCAATTATAAATATAACATAAATTAATGCTAGTTTAAAATTTAAATTAAATTTTCAAAATTTAAAATACATATTTACAACAAAAACAAACAAAAAAAAAAAACCAAAATATAAAAGAAAATTTAAAAAAGAAAAATTTAAATTTATACTTAAAAATTATGTTATATGAATTATAGATAAATTAAATAAAATATTGTGTATATTTTATTCAAAAAATTATTAACAAAATAATTATATATATATTAAATAAAAAGATAAATGAAAAAATTAAACTTTTTATACAAAGAATAAAAAAATTAAAGTCATGAAAAAAACTTAAGATACGATATTAAAAATGTTGCTACTATATTAATAAATAAAAATTTATATTAGTAAAATTGATAAATTTTTATTAATTAAATTAATTTTTTTTTATTTTATTTGACAAAATTGAACATATCTATTTTTTTAAATATATATATATAGCATATAAATATATATATTTAAAGTTTTTGAAAATTAGACAAGTTGTTCTGGTTTGGTTTTTTTTTTTTTATTTTATTAATGTAGAACTTTGATCCTTAGAGAAAAATTTTGATTAATGGGCCTCACAAAATTACAAAAAAAAAATATTCATATATGTAAAATTGATTATTTATGGTACTTATTTTTCATAATTTATCAACAATATTCTGAATTTTTAAATAAATTATTCATTTGAAAGCCAATTGAAAATTTAATCCACCAAATTTCAATATTGATAAAGTAATAAATCGATAACTAATTAAATTTATTTCTTATCTAAATAAAATCAATCTTAAGATATAATTGAAAATATGTTGTCACCATATAAACAAATAAAAAAAAAAATAATATAGGGAATTAATACCTTACTTTTATAAATGCAGTGACTATTTACAGTTCCTTTTCATTTAATAAATTGATTTTCCTGTTAAAGGATCAAAGTGATGCTCTTAATAAAATTTATTCATCAAATTTGTTCCAATCGTTTTAATTTCATACTATTAGCAAATTTTATTAAAATAAATTATAAAAAAACAAAAATGCTCAAATATTTAAAAATTTATAAAAAAAAAAAATTAAAAAAAAAAAAAACAAATATGTACCTTTAATTATTCCAGTTTCTTTTGATTAACGTAATATTTATTATAAATATTATTATGTTAACGGAAAAAAAGGACTACAAACGCAGATTATGTTTAATTATTTATTTTGATTTCTAAATTCACTTTCAATTTATAGTTTTTTATAAAAAGCAAAAAAAAAAAAAGAAAAACAGCCAAAAAATCACGCCTTTTTAAACAAAAAAAAAAAGATTGAAAATTATGAAAAAAAAAACCAATTATAAAAGTACATATAGCTCTTAACCTATTTTCTATATTAGTTATATATATAATATATAATAAATTATATATATATAAATATACATCATAATATAAGTTCTAAAAAATAATTATATATATATAAAAACGCATCTTAAATATTCATCCGAAAATATTTAAAAAAAAAAAAATAATTAAATAAAAACTCATTACATGTAAAATAAAAATCACAAACAAAACAAACAAAACGCAATTTAAAAAATAACTGCACATAATTATAAATAGTAAAAGAAAACTATAATATAAAATATGAAAATTATATAAAAAAAAAAAAAAAAAAAAAACTTTAGATAAACAATGTTAAAATTTTTGAAAATATAAAAAAAAATCTAACAAAAATATAAAAATAAAATAATAAAATAAAATGCTTTCAATGTGTGATGTCTGTAAACTAATAACAAAAATATAAAATAATAAAACAACAAAATAATTAAATCCCGTTACACCTATTCATAACTACCATATAAAAATAACTAAGAATTTTCCAATTTTTCCCCTTTCTTAAAACAAAAACAAGCAAAAATTAAAGTTGGCTACATTGTAAATTTTTCAAAACCAAAAAACAAAATGGATAACTATTACATAAAATTAAACTGCGTTAATTTTCTAGTTTATTTATTTTTATTTAAATCTTATTGGTTAAAAATATTATACGGTACTCTGAAATAATGCCCAAAAATATAAAATCGAAGAGATTTCCAATTTTCCGTTATTAACCTGCGAAAAAAGAAATGAAATTTAATTGATATTATCTCTTAGGGAATTATTTCAGGACACCATTTATTCTAACAATTTACGAATTTCATATGGCGTATATGAGGTGACAAAATTAGAATGGTTAAAGTAACATATAATTTTTAATACAGTCTACTGTCTAACATTTAATTTTGATTAATTTTGTTCTAAAATTATCCAAAGACGTGAACCTCTTTTTTCTTCTAAATTATGAACTGATATTTTAAAGTAGGTATTAGTTATTACTGGATAGGATACTTAATACACATACAAAATTTTTATTTCTGACTAGTGTGACTTTACCGAGTTTACGTATATTATAGTAATAAAACTTGCTGTGTTAGACAATATTTGTACCTATTTTTGAAAAATAAAAAGTTAAAATCAAAAAAATATTATAAATTAAATTGTAATTCAAACTAAATGAAAATCTGTTATGCATATAAGTGTAAAAAAAATTGGCACAAAAATTCGATTCACACAAAAATATTCGTTTTTTTTTTTTAAATAAATATACGTAATATGTTTTGCAAATTTTATGTAATTTAACAACTTAAGCTTCTTATTAAGATCAGTATTTTTTATTTAAAATTTATCTACAATTTTCTTCTTCTTTATAATTGAGTAAATTTGACGCAATCTAAGAATTTTGTCAGCCTCAAAGTGAAACACCATATGAAATCCCAAAAGAATATTTTTTTTAAGTTTTTAGTTTCATTTCTTTCTTTATAATTCTATAAAAAAAAAAAAAAATTATAAAATTAACCCTTTAACACCCGCTGATATAAATATAAATGAGAAAAATAATTATAAGGTTTGTTATAATATTGTATATATATTAAAAATAAAAGAAACAAAACAAAAAAAAAATATAGTTATTATTAAAAGTAAAATATTATAAAATAAAAAATACAAAAAAAAAATTAAAAATATAAAAAATGAAGTTATGAAGTGGAAATTATAGAAAAATTAATTAACACATAAAATAAAAACCATAATGATAGTTAAAAAAAATCATAAAAATTGGATTACATATTAAACAATGGATATGAAGATATCGTTATTTAAATCAATACGAAATAAAATATTTAGTCTCCATATTAGTTTTTATTGGTTATAAAAATATCTTAAAATTCTTATTTAATTAAAAAATAACCCTTTGTTTTCTTTTGGATTTAATGTGAAAGTCCTTTTTAAGAAATACGATATAAATTAAATAATATTTAGGTAAATACAATTTTAATTAAATTTACTCAATATCGAAAAGAATGCTTTAATTTTATTCAATTCATATATTCGACAATTACTAAATATCGTTATTTCGTACAGATTTAAATACACAATATACGTAATATATAAATTAAAAAAATTCAAAATTTTAAAAATATACTAAAAAAAAAAAAACAAAAAATTCATTAAACAAAAACAATTAAATAAATTTTAATTAATTACTACCAACAACATTTTTTTTTAATGGTTGTAATTAAAAATTTATGAAATGTGTACGATAAAAAAAAAAACAAAAAAAAAACAAAAAAAATTGACTAAAAAATATATTTTTTATTTTTAAATTTTATTTCATATTTTATTTCTTAAAAATTCTTTTAATTCACAATTTTATTTAAAATGAAACGAAAAAAAACCCACATACTATGGTTATATATTTATTTATATAATTATTTACTATTATTAATTAAAAGTTATTAAAAAAAAAAGATATATATATATATAAAATATATATAATTATAGTTATATACATTAAATTGAAAAAAAAAAAATTTATTAAACAAACATAATACTTTTAAATTTTTCTTTTAATTTAATTTAAAAAAAAAAAAAAAAACGTATGAATTAATAAAATAAAATGAATTTATTTTTAAAAAAATACACTACTTTGTTTAATTTAATTGTGAAAATGAAAGCTTTTTTTTATAAGCCTATAGTGAAAATTCAACCAGATAATTATGATTTATTTATTACTCTGCATCTAACACATTTTATTTTGGAGATTATTACAAATGAAAATTGTAAAGATACAATCGTTACCCTGTTGTCTTGTTTAATTAACTGACTATGCTGATCAATTCAAATATAATAATGCTGACCAACTACCACCATTTAATCAATAATAACGTTTAAAAAAATCATTTGTCTTTCAAAAAGATATGGATTTTTTTTTAAATTTTTGATATAATTAAAAGCTACATGAATTAATAACATCTATTTAAAATAAAATACACAAATACAAGTTTTTCTTTCCATAAAATTCAAAACAATTTTCTTCAATTTTAAATAAAGTGCTGTTTTTTTTTTGTAATTTCAATTTTACAGGAATTTTTAAAGAAAATCCAAACTATTTAAAATATTTTAATTTAAAGGTTCAAAATTTCCTACAATAATTAATTAATTTAAGAGAAAACTCAAAAAACGAAACAAAACAAAAACAATATAAATTTATATAACATTTGAAATTATTTTCTACATATATTTATATTTCAAAAGTTTCTTCACCATTCTTTTTTTAATTTTAATAAGTTTACATATTTACTTTATATACTATATTAAATTGTACTGATGGGTTAAGATTTCTTTCAAAACGTAATTAAATAAATCCCATAAAAACCTACCACAGTACATTCTAAACCAAACATTCTTTAAATGTTTTGATTAAATTTTTAACAGGACACAAATTTAAAATGAAAATTAAAATGAAGAGAACAAAACCAAATAATAACAATAAGATGTATAATAATCAACACTAAAGGAAAGGATGAAGAAACATTGAAAAATCCTACCAAAAACAACAACCCAACGTGATTTTCAAAAAAAAAAAAAAAAATTACTACCAAATATACATAAGTAAATTTTCTGTTCCTTTATTTCAAGTTACGTTGAAAATTTTTAGATCAATTTGAGTTCATTTGTGTGGAAGGAATCCCAATCATATCCAAATAAAAGCAATCCAAAAAATAAATAAATATATATATAAGTTCATATACATTAACCTTTTGTTATATATACATTTATATATTATATATTAACTATATCGGTATGATGTTGTATATTACACTCATGACATAAGAGTGTAAGCATATATAAATTTCAATGTTTCCCAAAAATTTCCTTAGGGCTTTTGGTGTTCTTAATTTCTCTTTTTTGTATTAAAAAATTTTGTTCGGCAATCCCGTATAAAGAATTATTTTTTTATTTTCTTCGGTTAACTTTAATTTAATACTGAACTTCTGATTGTCACTAATATAACTGATACCTGAAATTGGTAGGCATTTATATATTAAATAAATTTAAAATTTTGTTATCAGTCAATCAATAATTGTAATATTTTTAACGATTAAAATACCTTTACATCTTACCTTTAATATATTCAACAGAATGTGTTTTGTTGATTTTTGTTTTTCATTAAGTCTTGATTTTTATTGTAAGATTTTTTTGTTTTTTTTTTCGAAAATCTTTTCTTAACAAGGAATTTTCTGTTTTGTTTGAAAAAAATTTGCATAATTTTCTATTGCCTTATAGGCATTCTCCTGTTAAAAAAAAAAATATTCCACGGTTTCCTACTGGAATATCAAACATTCATAAATAAAAATTTAAATTTAAACGTATGGTTACACATCCGAATAATGTCTTCGATAGAAAAATTCTACACACCATTTTTGTTGAAATTTAAAAATGAGAAACTAAAATTTGGGAATTTATTTATCAAAGAAATATGAATACTGAATTCTCAATACAGTTTTAGTTTGCAATAAACAAAAACCAAATATGATTTTGAGATATTTGCACTATCCCCTCTTTTCTCTCCTTTTATGATACTTTGTTTAATTCACCAGAAGAGTAATACAATTTCTAAGCATCGATCAACTCATATTTTGTACATTCAATTTTCGGATGTTCACCTGGTATACACAAATGCATATTTATTAGGAATGAAAGAAAATAAATAAAAAACCGCGTTTATTTTGTTCACAGGAAAAACAATAATAAACTTCAAATATTTTTATCCTTCAGAGACATCAACAAATAACAACATGATTTCCCATTACCAATCAACATATCAAAACTTATTATTGGTTTCTGTCACCTTATGTGGCATTA
Source organism: Dolichopus griseipennis (assembly GCA_963082915.1). Taxonomy (NCBI): domain Eukaryota; kingdom Metazoa; phylum Arthropoda; class Insecta; order Diptera; family Dolichopodidae; genus Dolichopus; species Dolichopus griseipennis. The sequence goes on along the minus strand of OY720444.1, from coordinate 672,874 downwards.
ATAATTTTTTTTCTGAGAACTTGATTTCATTACAAAATAAATTAATGCTTACATTTTAAGCTGATTATGGTTCATAGATGATTAGAAATATTAAATCGAGCGGAACGTCGGTGATGGAAAGCAATTCTGAAATAGTTTTTATATATATATATATATATATATATTCTTTTTACATATCTGTTATATTTCATATATAAAATAGTGTGTTGACTGCTTTTTTCACTTTGTTTATTAAAGAAATAATAGAAATGGATGGATTATGAAATAATTTCAATATGGATACAACAGGTAAACATTTTAAAATTATAAACTTCTTTAAATTTGACTTTGCCTTTGCCTTTCTTCAACCTTAAAATACAATTATATTTTAAGACTTTAAATCACATATCTTATGAAAAGGAATAGTTACCACTAAGTTTAAAAATGCAATTCAATTAATGGTTAGTTGGGAGGTAACCAAAAATAGGCATCTCAAAAATAATCTCTAAAATATGCATCAAGATCCTTGAACTCTGTCATTTTTCTAATAGCCATTTTCTATTATTCTAGAATTCATTCTACCCTACTAATATTTAGTTTCACTTTGCCTTATTGTATATACAATGCACTGACACACGCAAATAACTTAAAATATCCTTAAAACGTTTTCGCAATGCATACTTTTGTTTATAAACATACAATGCATATATGTATACACAACTTTTATGAAAAATAGATTTTAATATTATTATAATGGCTTTGTTGAAATTTCAAATATTTTCGGTAATTGCAAACATATATATACATTTAATATAACATATATTTAAATAAATATACATATCCGTATGTATAACATAATTATGTATACAGTATGTTTCTGAACATTAAATTTCGAAGAAGATACTAACAGAAATTTATCCCGTATGAAACTTAAATTCGGTACACTAGAGAAAATATAACAAGAAAATTGCATATAATGTTATAACATTATATATATATATGTATGATATATATTTATATATTTTAAACGTACATTGTATTTATATATAAAATATTGTATTTATATATAAAAAAAACTTTAATTTTTTAGATATTCGATTTAATTTCTCTTTTGTTTTATACTTGATAAAAAAAAAATCTGATAACCATAAAGGAATTAAGTTTTATATATAAATAAAATATACATATTGTATGTATTATGTATATATATATAATCTTTTTTATTTTAAAAACTATATATAAGAAATCACAACGTGGACATAAAATAAATACTGACCCTATTCATGTGAAACAATAGGAAATGTTGTTTCCGGTTATTGGTTTGGTCCAGTCTATATTTTTTATATTTTATTATGCTATGTACAATAATATATATTTATACATACATATAAAGATAATGCATATATTCATTTAATACATATTTGTATTTTAATAATCTTTATTGTTTTGTTTATTTTATATACAAATAATATAATCTCTTGTACATTATATACCTATATTGAAAAATATAGTAGATTCGTAATTATTTAAACTAAACTCAAATTAAACAGTAATTGTCACATTCTTCAATTAATTACTTTTCTGTATTATTAAATAATTTAACGATCATTTGAAATGTTATAAAGCTAACATTCAAATTGAAAATACGGTTCATCTACATTTTATTTAGTAAAGAAATTATTTCTAAATCAATTTTTTGAATCTGAAAAGGCCTTAAGTTTATGTAATCGTGATTTCACTGTACACAGTAGAAAAAAGAATAATAGAGGAAAAAGGAAGGAGACTCTCAAGAAATGAAACAAAATATTTCAATGGCAAATAAATTAAGATTTGAAAATTGCAAAATCCTTTTGTTCCTTGTATACTGCTTTTTGCAATCAAACTTAGATTTTAAGAATACAAAAGAAAATGAAATTATTTCTAACATTTTATTTTTTTCAAATCGATTTTGGGAACTGGAGTCAATAAACAACAAAAATTCAATATTATATTTGTATTTGTATAGAATTTAATGTCATTTTGAATAAACTTTAATTAGAAAAAAAATTAAAGAATTACAAAATAATTAAAATTCAAAATAAATATTTTTTTATTGAATTTTTCCTAAATTTCTTTTAAAATTTTATCAAATTTTATATTGGTATTTCTAAATAGCAACAACACACACACACCCATATTAATAGAGTAATTATAAATAAATGCATATGTGTATTTTTTATATTGTTAGTTTTGCAAATGTAAGTTAATTAATAGGGCATATATATGTATTAACTATTAATTAAAATTTGTTATTATTATTTTTCTTGTTGTTTTTTGGTCTGTTATTATTTTTTTAACAATTATTTGTATATAAAATAATGTTAGTTACTATTTTCGTTACAAATCATTTTATTTTTGTTGTTTTTCTTATTATTATGTTTATTATTTTATTACTTTTTATGTTAGTGTTATACTAATAACCATCAGGATTAATTAAATAGGACAATAAAGCTGTCATGAAAATACATATGTATATATATGTTACTCATGTCGCAATAATTATCATTTAATAACTGTTATAATAAAAAAAAAATGAAATTCGTTTGGGTATTAGTTTTTTTATCGAAAGAATTTTTTTCTAATGAAATTTTTCCACATTAAAATTTACAACATGCTGATATTAGAAGACTGAATTTCTATAGAATGAATCGACATGAATTTTAATATATTATTAATTTTAATTATCCTTAAAAAAAAGTCTTGACGGCCTCATTCTGATTTTAATAAAAGTCAAATGTATCAGCAACAATATGTTCATACAGGTACATAACTAAGACCTAATCTAAGTAATTAAATCAGTAAATCAAAATACTAAAATATTAGGAGAAATTTTATAAGCAATATAAACATGTTTAAAATTCCTTTGTGAAAAATGCTTCATCATACCTTAAACATTAACACAACTCGTTAAAACACAATTCTTTAAATATTCAAATCTTCCATGAAAAAGAAAATATTTTAACAAGAAGAATAAAAAAAATACACAAAACAAATACACACACAATATTACTAAGTATGAAAATTTATGTACATAATTTGTTTTTATTATAATTTTAATAATTATTTTTTTTTAATTTGCCGCTCGACAATAGTAGGAATTCAGCTTTGTTATGCATGTAATCCTTTCCTTATATTCGTAAATTTATATACATTTTAATTATATTTATAAATCACAAAATAATATAATCAAATTGAAATTAATAACATCTTTCATAATATCTTTAAAATATTTTCTAAAAATTAAATAAAACAATAATTAAAGGTTTCCACTTTAAAAAAAAACAAAAACAAATAAAAACCCAAAAGAAAATTTTAACTTCCTTATAATAAAGTTAACTTTTAAGAACTTCGAATTTTAAAACAAACTTTTCTATGATAAAGTATAAAAAAAAATTTTTAACCGGTATATAAATTAGATTTTTTTTTTTTTTAAATCTACGACTGCACCATTCCAATTACCTCCAATAAAACCTTTATCGCTTTATTCAATATATTGTTATTTTACCAAAATAATTCCCATTTTTAACACCCTTATTTTATAATGGAGAAAAAAGTCTACAGCAAGAAAAAAAAACAAAAAAATAAACAAAACAACTATAAAAAACAAAAAAAATGCCTTGTAGGATTGATTAATGGTACCAAAGTTTTAATTTGCGCAATATTTTAAATCACTGTAACAAAAAAATAAATCCCTCAAGGGAACTGTTACTAACTGTTCAAAGTTAACAAATTCTTGTTCAATGGAGTTTCCACATAATGGTTTTTGCGGTTCCAATGTTTTTTTTTAAATTGTTCTTGTTTTTCAATGATTCCA
>OY720444.1:631341-668842 GCA_963082915.1 Dolichopus griseipennis | reverse complement strand
AATGTCTTTCTCAGAAAGCTTTAATTGAATTCTAATGTAGAAATCAAATTTTCAGTTTATTAAAAAATTATAAAAAAATTTTTTAATATTTGAAGTTTAATATATACAAAAAAAAAACATTGACATTTTAATGCAAGTTCTTATTTTTCAATTTATTTAATTACAGTAATCGAATGCTCCGACACATCAAAGTATTGTAAAAATATACGCATAATGGGCCTATGCCGTTTATATCGGTATCGACAAAAATGCTGCAAATCCTGTAGGAATTTTATCTCCGATTAGGTGTTACGTAAAAAATAATATTAAATTTCTAAATTAAATAAAATATACCTAGGTAAAAGCCTAATTATTTAAATAATTATATTTAAATTTTGATTTTAGAATATTTAAATGAATAATATATAAAAATTATATATAAAATAAAAAATATTTGAGTATATGCATATTTATATATTATATATATACTAAAATATAAATATTAACTATATATAAATTAATATTTAAGAAAGAATGCCAGTGTTTCGTCTCAGTGACTTTTTTTATAATTATAATTTTGGTTCTTTTTATATAAGAAAAAACAAAAAAATAGAAGAAATATAGAAAATTAATTATATTATATAATGACAAACTAAAAATAAAAAAAAAAAAGCTATTAAATTCATAAACAAATTAAATTAGTTAATATCAAATAACTATAAATAAAAAAAAATTAATTTAAGTTAACTATAAAATAAAAATAAATTAAAAAAAATATCAATCTTTAGATCATAATAAAAATGCAATTATACCTTGTTATAAGAATAATAAATAATAATCATCTTAATCATATATGGAATCTAAATATATACATAACATATATATATATATACATATATAAATATAATATATTTGCATAAATTACTAAATATGTAAATGTATTAAAAAATTATGTGAAGGTAATTTAGCTAACAAATCAATTATTTAAGAAAAGAAACAAACCAACAACAAATTAAAAAAAAAATGAAGTTTGAAATAACAAATCAATTATAAATATAACATAAATTAATGCTAGTTTAAAATTTAAATTAAATTTTCAAAATTTAAAATACATATTTACAACAAAAACAAACAAAAAAAAAAAAACCAAAATATAAAAGAAAATTTAAAAAAGAAAAATTTAAATTTATACTTAAAAATTATGTTATATGAATTATAGATAAATTAAATAAAATATTGTGTATATTTTATTCAAAAAATTATTAACAAAATAATTATATATATATTAAATAAAAAGATAAATGAAAAAATTAAACTTTTTATACAAAGAATAACAAAATTAAAATCATGAAAAAAACTTAAGATACGATATTAAAAATGTTGCTACTATATTAATAAATAAAAATTTATATTAGTAAAATTGATAAATTTTTATTAATTAAATTAATTTTTTTTTTATATTATTTGACAAAATTGAACATATCTATTTTTTTAAATATATATATATAGCATATAAATATATATATTTAAAGTTTTTGAAAATTAGACAAGTTGTTCTGGTTTGGTTTTTTTTTTTTATTTTATTAATGTTGAAGAACTTTGATCCTTAGAGAAAAATTTTGATTAATGGGCCTCACAAACTTACAAAAGAAAAATATTAATATATTTAAAAATGATTATTTATGGTCCTTATTTTTCATAATTTATCAACAGTATTCTGAATTTTTAAATAAATTATTCATTTGAAAGCCAATTGAAAATTTAATCCACCAATTTCAATATTGATAAAGTAATAAATCGATAACTAATTAAATTTATTTCTTATCTAAATAAAATCAATCTTAAGATATAATTGAAAATATGTTGTCACCATACAAACAAATAAAAAAAAAAAATAATATAGGGAATTAATACCTTACTTTTATAAATGCAGTGACTATTTACAGTTCCTTTTCATTTAATAAATTGATTTTCCTGTTAAAGGATCAAAGTGATGCTCTTAATAAAATTTATTCATCAAATTTGTTCCAATCGTTTTAATTTCATACCATTAGCAAATTTTATTAAAATAAATTATAAAAAAACAAAAATGCTCAAATATTTAAAAATTTATAAAAAAAAAAATTAAAAAAAAAAAAAACAAATATGTACCTTTAATTATTCCAGTTTCTTTTGATTAACGTAATATTTATTATAAATATTATTATGTTAACGGAAAAAAGGACTACAAACGCAGATTATGTTTAATTATTTATTTTGATTTCAAAATTCACTTTCAATTTATAGTTTTTTATAAAAAGCAAAAAAAAAAAGAAAAACAGCCAAAAAATCACGCCTTTTTAAACAAAAAAAAAAAGATTGAAAATTATGAAAAAAGAAACCAATTATAAAAGTACATATAGCTCTTAACCTATTTTCTATATTAGTTATATATATAATATATAATAAATTATATATATAAATATACATCATAATATAAGTTCTAAAAAATAATTATATATATACATATAAAAACGCATCTTAAATATTCATCCGAAAATATTTAAAAAAAAAAATTAAATAAATACAAACTCATTACATGTAAAATAAAAATCACAAACAAAACAAACAAAACGCAATTTAAAAAATAACTGCACATAATTATAAATAGTAAAAGAAAACTATAATATAAAATATGAAAATTATATAAAAAAAAAAAAAAAAAACTTTAGATAAACAATGTTAAAATTTTTGAAAATATAAAAAAAAAATCTAACAAAAATATAAAAATAAAATAATAAAATAAAATGCTTTCAATGTGTGATGTCTGTAAACTAATAACAAAAATATAAAATAATAAAACAACAAAACAACAAAATAATTAAATCCCGTTACACCTATTCATAACTACCATATAAAAATAACTAAGAATTTTCCAATTTTTCCCCTTTCTTAAAACAAAAAAAAAAAAAACAAAACAAGCAAAAATTAAAGTTGGCTACATTGTAAATTTTTCAAAACCAAAAAACAAAATGGATAACTATTACATAAAATTAAACTGCGTTAATTTTCTAGTTTATTTATTTTTATTTAAATCTTATTGGTTAAAAATATTATACGGTACTCTGAAATAATGCCCAAAAATATACTGAAACCCATGAAGAAAGAAATGAAATTTAATTGATATTATCTCTTAGGAAATTATTTCAGGACACCATTTATTCTAACAATTTATGAATTTCATATGGCGTAAATGAGGTGACAAAATTAGAATGGTTAAAGTAACATATAATTTTTAATACAGTCTACTGTCTAACATTTAATTTTTATTAATATTGTTCTAAAATTATCCAAAGACATGAACCTCGTTTTTCTTCTAAACTTTGAACTGCTATTTAAAAGTATTAGTTATTACTGGATAGGATACTTAATACACATACAAAATTTTTAATTCTGACTAGTGTGACTTTACCGAGTTTACGTATATTATAGTAATAAAACTTGCTGTGTTAGACAATATTTCTACCTATTTTTGAAAAATAAAATGTTAAAATCAAAAAAATATTATAAATTAAATTGAAATTCAAACTAAATGAAAATCTGTTATGCATATAAGTGTAAACAAAATTGGCACAAAAATTCGATTCACACAAAAATATTCTTTTTTTTTTTATAAATAAATATACGTAAATATGTTTTGCAAATTCTATGCAATTTAAAAACTTAAGCTTCTTATTAAGATCAGTATTTTTTATTTAAAATTTATCTACAACTTTCTTCTTCTTAATAATTGAGTAAATTTGACGCAATCTAAGAATTTTGTCAGCCTCAAAGTGAAACACCATATGAAATCCCAAAAGAATATTTTTTTTAGGTTTTTAGTTTCATTTCTTTGCTTATAATTCTATAAAAAAAAAAAAAAATTATAAAATTAACCCTTTAACACCCGCTGATATAAATATAAATGAGAAAAATAATTATAAGGTTTGTTATAATATTGTATATATATTAAAAATAAAAGAAACAAAACAAAAAAAAAATATAGTTATTATTAAAATTAAAATATTATAAAATAAAAAATACAAAAAAAAAATTAAAAATATAAAAAATGAAGTTATGAAGTGGAAATTATAGAAAAATTAATTAACACATAAAATAAAAACCATAATGATAGTTAAAAAAAAAATCATAAAAATTGGATTACATATTAAACAATGGATATGAAGATATCGTTATTTAAATCAATACGAAATAAAATATTTGGCCTCTATATTAGTTTTTATTGGTTATAAAAATATCTTAAAATTTTTATTTAATTAAAAAATAACCCTTTGTTTTCTTATGGATTTAAAGTGAAAGTCCTTTTTAAGAAATACGATATAATTATTAAAATTAAATAATATGTAGGTAAATATACTTTTAATTAACTTAAATCTCCTCAATATCGAAAAGAATGCTTTAATTTTATTCAATTCATATATTCGACAATTACTAAATATCGTTATTTCGTACAGATTTAAATACACAATATACGTAATATTATAAATGTATTTAAAATTCAAAATTTTAAAAATATACTAAAAAAAAAAAAAACAAAAAATTCATTAAACAAAAACAATTAAATAAATTTTAATTAATTACTACCAACAACATTTTTTTTTAATGGTTGTAATTAAAAATTTATGAAATGTGTACGATAAAAAAAAAGAAAAAAAAAAAAAAAAAAAAAATTGACTAAAAAATATATTTTTTATTTTTAAATTTTATTTCATATTTTATTTCTTAAAAATTCTTTTAATTCACAATTTTATTTAAAATGAAACGAAAAAAAAAAAACCCACATACTATGGTTATATATTTATTTATATAATTATTTACTATTATTAATTAAAAGTTATTAAAAAAAAAGATATATATATATAAAATATGAAATATATATAATTATAGTTATATACATTAAATTGAAAAAAAAAAAAATTTATTAAACAAACATAATACTTTTAAATTTTTCTTTTAATTTAATTTAAAAAAAAAAAAAAAAACGTATGAATTAATAAAATAAAATGAATTTATTTTTAAAAAAATACACTACTTTGTTTAATTTAATTGTGAAAATTAAAATTTTTTTTTATAAGCCTATAGTGAAAATTCAACCAGATAATTATGATTTATTTATTACTCTGCATCTAACACATGAATTTATTTTGAAGATTATTACAAATGAAAATTGCAAAGATACAATCGTTACCCTGTTGCCTTGTTTAATTTATAACTTAACTTACTATGCTGATCAATTCAAATATACTAATGCTGACCAACTACCACCATTTAATCAATAATAACGTTTAAAAAAAGCATTTATAAGTCTTTCAAAAAAGTATGGCTTTTTTTTTTAATTTTTGATATAATTAAAAGCTAAATGAATTAATAACATCTATTTAAAATAAAATACAAAAATAAATTCTTTCCATAACATTCAAAACAATATTCTTCAACTTTAAATAAAGTGCTGTTTTTTTTTTTTTGTATTTTTAATTTTACAGGAATTTTTAAAGAAAACCCAAACTATTTAAAATATTTTAATTTAAAGGTTCAAAATTTCCTACAATAATTAATTAATTTAAGAGAAAACTCAAAAAAACGAAACAAAACAAAAGCAATAAAATTTATATAACATTTGAAATTATTTTCTACATATATTTATATTTCAAAAGTTTCTTCACCATTCTTTTTTTTTAAGTTTACATAATTTTAATAAGTTTACATATTTACTTTGTATACTATATTAAATTGTACTGATAGGTTAAGATTTCTTTCAAAACGTAATTAAATAAATCCCATAAAAACCTACCACAGTACATTCTAAACCAAACATTCTTTAAATGTTTTGATTAAAATTTTTAACAGGACACAAATTTAAAATGAAAATTAAAATGAAGAAAACAAAATCAAATAATAACAATAAGATGTATAATAATCAACACTAAAGGAAAGGATGAAGAAACATTGAAAAATCCTACCAAAAACAACAACCCAACGTGATTTTCAAAAAAAAAAAAAAAAATTACTACCAAATATACATAAGTAAATTTTCTGTTCCTTTATTTCAAGTTACGTTGAAAATTTTTAGATCAATTTGAGTTCATTTGTGTGGAAGGAATCCCAATCATATCCAAATAAAAGCAATCCAAAAAATAAATAAATATATATATAAGTTCATATACATTAACCTTTTGTTATATATACATTTATATATTATGTATTAACTATATCGGTATGGTGTTGTATATTACACTCATGACATAAGAGTGTAAGCATATATAAATTTCAATGTTTCCCAAAAATTTCCTTAGGGCTTTTGTTGTTCTTTTGTTTCTCTTTTTTGTATTAAAAAATTTTGTTCGGCAATCCCGTATAAAGAATTCTTTTTTTATTTTCTTCGGTTAACTTTAATTTTAATACTGAACTTCTGATTGTCACTAATATAACTGATACCCGAAATTGGTAGGCATTTATATATTAAATAAATTTAAAATTTTGTTATCAGTCAATCAATAATTGTAATATTTTTAACGATTAAAATACCTTTACATCTTACCTTTAATATATTCAACAGAATGTTTTTGTTAATTTTTGTTTTTCATTAAGTCTTGATTTTTATTGTAAGATCTTTTTTATTTTTTTCGAAAATCTTTTCTTAACAAGGAATTTTCTGTTTTGTTTGAAAAAAATTTGCATAATTTTCTATTGCCTTATAGGCATTCTCCTGTTAAAAAAAAAATATTCCGCGGTTTCCTACTGGAATATCAAACATTCATAAATAAAAATTTAAATTTAAACGTGTGGTTACACATCCGAATAATGTCTTCGATAGAAAAATTCTACACACCATTTTTGTTGAAATTTAAAAATGAGAAACTAAAATTTTGGAATTTATTTATCAAAGAAATATGAATACTGAATTCTCAATACAGTTTTAGTTTGCAATAATCAAAAACTAAATATGATTTTGAGATATTTGCACTATCCCTTCTTTTCTCTCCTTTTATGATACTTTGTTTAAGAGTAATACAATTTCTAAGCATCGATCAACTCATATTTTGTACATTAAATTTTCGGATGTTCACCTGGTATACACAAATGCATATTTGTTAGGAATGAAAGAAAATAAATAAAAAACCGCGTTTCTTTTGTTCACAGGAAAAACAATAATAAACTTCAAATATTTTTATCCTTCAGAGACATCAAATAACAACATGATTTCCCATTACCAATCAACATATCAGAACTTATTATTGGTTTCTGTCACCTTATGTGGCATTAATAATTTTTTTTCTGAGAACTTGATTTCATTACAAAATAAATTAATGCTTACATTTTAAGCTGATTATGGTTCATAGATGATTAGAAATATTAAATCGTGTGGAACGTCGGTGATGGAAAGCAATTCTGAAATAGTTTATATATATTCTTTTTTACATATCTGTTATATTTTATATATAAAATAGTGTGTTGACTGCTTTTTTCACTTTGTTTATTAAAGAAATAATAGAAATGGATGGATTATGGAATAATTTCAACATGGATACAACAGGTAAACATTTTAAAATTATAAACTTCTTTAAATTTGACTTTGCCTTTGCCTTTCTTCAACCTTAAAATACAATTATATTTTAAGACTATAAATCACATATCTTATGAAAAGGAATAGCTACCACTAAGTTTAAAATGCACTTCAATTAATGGTTTGTTGGGAGATAACCAAAAATAGGCATCTCAAAAATAATCTCTAAAATATGCATCAAGATCCTTGAACTCTGTCATTTTTCTAATAGCCATTTTCTATTATTCTAGAATTCATTCTACACTACTAATATTTAGTTTCACTTTGCGCTATTGTATATACAATGCACTGACACACACAAATAACTTAAAATATCCTTAAAACTTTTTCAATGCATACTTTTGTTTATAAACATACAATGCATATATGTATACACAACTTTATGAAAAATAGATTTTAATATTATTATAATGGCTTTGTTGAAATTTCAAATATTTTCGGTAATTGCAAATATAAATGTACACTTAATATGACATATATTTAAATAAATATACATATCCGTATGTATAACATAATTATGTATACAGTATGTTTCTGAACATTAAATTTCGAAGAAGATACTAACAGAATTTTATCCCGTATGAAACTTAAATTCAGTACACTAGAGAAAATATAACAAGAAAATTGCATATAATGTTATAACATTATATATATATATATATATATATATATATATATATATATATATATATAATGATATATATTTATATATTTTTAACGTATATTGTATTTATATATATAAAAAAAACTTTAATTTTTTAGATATTCGATTTAATTTCTCTTTTGTTTTATACTTGATAAAAAAAAAAATCTGATAACCATAAAGGAATTAAGTTTTTATATATAAATAAAATATATATATTGTATGTATTGTGTATATATATAATCTTTTTTATTTCGAAAACTATATATAAGAAATCACAACGTGGACATAAAATAAATACTGACCCTATTCATGTGAAACAATAGGAAATGTTGTTTCCGGTTATTGGTTTGGTCCAGTCTATATTTTTTATATTTTATTATGCTATGTACAATAATATATATATATATATACATATAAAGATAATGCATATATTCATTTAATACATATTTGTATTTTAATAATCTTTATTGTTTTGTTTATTTTATATACAAATAATATAATCTCTTGTACATTATATACCTATATTGAAAAATATAGTAGATTCGTAATTATTTAAATTAAACAGTAATAGTCACATTCTTCAATTAATTACTTTTCTGTATTATTAAATAATTTAACGACCATTTGAAATGTTATAAAGCTAACATTCAAATTGAAAATACGGTTCATCTACATTTTATTTAGTAAAGAAATTATTTCTAAATCGATTTTTGAATCTGAAAAGGTCTTAAGTTTATGTAATCGTGATCCCACTGTACACAGAAGAAAAAAGAATAATAGAAGAAAAAGGAAGGAGACTCTCAAGAAATGAAACAAAAAATTTCAATGGCAAATAAATTAAGATTTGAAAATTACAAAATCCTTTTGTTCCTTGTACAAATGCTTTTTGCAATCAAACTTAGATTTTAAGAATACAAAAGAAAATGAAATTATTTCTAACATTTTATTTTTTTCAAATCGATTTTGGGAGCTGGAGTCAATAAACAACAAAAATTCAATATTATATTTGTATTTGTATAAAATTTAATGTCATTTTGAATAAACTTTAATTAGAAAAAAAATTAAAGAATTACAAAGTAATTAAAATTCAAAATAAATATTTTTTTTTTCAATTTTTCCTAAATTTCTTTTAAAATTTTATCAAATTTTATTTGTTATTTCTAAATAGTAACAACACACACACACACATATTAATAGAGTAATTATAAATAAATGCATATGTGTATTTTTTATATTATTAGTTTTGCAAATGTAAGTTAATTAATAGGGCATATATATGTATTAACTATTAATTAAAATTTGTTATTATTATTTTTCTTGTTGTTTTTTGGTCTGTTATTATTTTTTTAACAATTATTTGTATATAAATTAATGTTAGTTACTATTTTCGTTACAAATCATTTATTTTTGTTGTTTTTTCTTATTATTATGTTTATTATTTTATTACTTTTTATGTTAGTGTTATACTAATAACCATCAGGATTAATTAAATAGGACAATAAAGCTGTCATGAAAATACATATGTATATATGTTACTCATGTCGCAATAATTATCATTTAATAACTGTTATAATAAAAAAAAAATGAAATTCGTTTGGGTATTAGTTTTTTTATCGAAAGAATTTTTTTCTAATGAAATTTTTCCACATTAAAATTTACAACATGCTGATATTAGAAGACTGAATTTCTATAGAATGAATCGACATGAATTTTAATATATTATTAATTTTAATTATCCTTAAAAAAAAGTCTTGACGGCCCCATTATGATTTTAATTAAAAGTCAAATGTATCAGCAACAATATGTTCATACAGTACATAACTAAGACCTAATCTAAGTAATTAAATCAGTTAATCAAAGTACTAAAATATTAGGAGAAATTTAATAAGCAATATAAACATGTTTAAAATTCCTTTGTGAAAAAATGCTTCATCATACCCTAAACATTAACACAACTCGTTAAAACACATTTTAATTATATTTATAAATCACAGAATAATATAATCAAATTGAAATTAATAACATATTCCATAATATCTTTAAAATATTTTCTAAAAATTAAAAAAAAACAATAATTAAAGGTTTCCACTTTAAAAAAAACAAAAACAAATAAAAACCCAAAAGAAAATTTTAACTTCCTTATAATAAAGTTAACTTTTAAGAACTTTGAATTTTAAAACAAACTTTTCTATGATAAAGTATAAAAAATTATTCTAAACGGTATATAAATTAGAGTTTTTTTTTTATTTTAATCTACGACTGCACCATTCCAATTACCTTCAATAAAACCTTTACCGCTTTATTCAATATATTGTTATTTTACCAAAATAATTCTCATTTTTAACACCCTAATTTTATAATGGAGAAAAAAGTCTACAGCAAGAAAAAAAAAACAAAAAAATTAAACAAAACAACTATAAAAAAAAAAAATGCCTTGTAGGATTGATTAATGGCACCAAAGTTTTAATTTGCGCAATATTTTAAATCACTGTAACAAAAAAAATAAATCCCTCAAGGGAACTGTTACTAACTGTTCAAAGTTAACAAATTCTTGTTCAATGGAGTTTCCACATAATGGTTTTTGCGGTTCCAATGTTTTTTTTTTAAATTGTTCTTGTTTTTCAATGATTCCATTTTTCCTCTCTTTTTTTTTTCTTCTGATTGGCATTTAATTAATGACGGCGAATTTATCTCTTTTGATGCCTTCGCAACCACAAAGTGTCTATGTACGCAAAACAACAACAATCGAATAAAATATCACTTTAAATCTTGTAATTACCTTGAATAACAATCATGTTTAAAAATTTATTGGTAATTTATAAAAAAGAATAAAAACGTCATAAAAAACTTAAAAAAAAGGTGAAAATGATATTAAGTCATATTAGTAATTGTTTATAATTTATAATAAACGAAAATGTAGACACCATGTATATGAAAAATTAAATTTATTAATACAAAAAAAGGTGAAAAATATTTGCAAAAACAAAAAATGACACAGGTAATATTTAAGTTTGACAGATTCTTATCTCAAATTATAAATTATTGACATCATGATTATATATACCTGGAAATTCATTAAGTTGAATTTAAGGTAGGTAGTCGCGTTTAATATATAAAAAAAAATTACAAGAATCAATTTAAAAAATTAAACTTTTCCTGGAAAATAAGACACCAAATTGAATTTGGATAATGTTTTAAATTTAGCTTCAGGAATATTTTGTATTTTATAATTTTGTAAGAGAATTAAATGTAATTGATAAATCGATTTAAAAAATGATATCTATTCGCTCCAGCAAAGAAACGTGCTTTAATTTAAATCATTGGATTTAAAGAAATTAAAAAATTTTAGAAAGTTTACTTTTGTAAAAATATAATTTCATTTTCAAGCTTATTTTCTGCAAAAATACTCGACGATTAAATTAAAATGTACTTTTAACCAAGTTTCAATTTCAAACATTTAAAAATACATAATCAAATCAAAAAGTATTTATTCTTATTTTTGCTGAAAAATGTATTTTTCTTAACAATAACTGTAATTTAAAATAATTTTATTTTTTTTTTTTTAATTTCAAATATAAGTATATTTTCACACAAAAAATTTTCCAAAAAAGATCTCTCAGTATACTCTATCTGATTGTAAAATAATTGGTAACTGCAAAACAATAAAACAATATTTTTAGGTTTATATTTACAATCAAAATTGAAATTAATTGAGTTTCGTCTATTAATACTTCATAAAATATTACAAACACATAATTTTATTAGTATTCACATCTAGCAAATAAATTTTATTCAAAGTATTTGGTCAAATATTAGAAGATATATTGAAAAATCTTTCAGAACAAGCTTATTTATATGGAAATATAGATGTATGCCTTATAATTGTTAAGATATAGAAAAAATAATTATAAGCCAAAAGAACGTGATATGCTATTGTCAATAAATCATAAAAGGTGACGCTTTATACAAACCTTTGAACACTTTTAAATTAAAGATTCATAAGAAAATGCAATTGACGAATTTAATCGATGTCGGTATATTTGTAATATACAATATTTTATAATAAAACTCTTCTAATAAATTTGCAATTTCAAATCTACAGATTGTCATACATATTCAATATATAATGTATATATATATATACAAGACCAATAAATCTATTGTTGATTGTTATGATGTCAGGTACGAAATATGTTTGATTTTTTTTTTTTTTGAGTTTATTTCAAGTTACTTTTCATTTATGAATGCAGTGATGATAATCAACAAAAAAAGTTTTTTACAATATCTCAGTATGTAAAAAATATTTATTTTTTATGTCTAATCAAATTTGATTTCAAATTTAAGATCTTTAATATTGAGTTTTTTTCAGGACTTCAGCAGGTGATATTCGTAGAATATAAAAATATTTCCATTCAATATAAATTTTCATTATGAGATACATAGGGTTATACGAGTACTATTGTTCGGGTAAAGTAGATATATATATATATATATATCTATATTCGTATATTACTTTTATTTTGAATGAAATCAATGATCAAATAGTGAATTGTGATTTTTGAGTTGAATGACGAATTCAATTGGAAAATTTTATTATGTCTAAAAATTTGAATTTGTGTTACATAGGTATATTTATATATATATATATATATATATACATTTTATGTAAAAGAATAAGAATCTAATAGTATTAAAAATTTGTTTGTAATAGTAAATTCAGAAAATAATATTTGTATTTTTTGTAAAGAAGAGTTTTTGATAACTTGTTAAAAAGAATGTCTTCTCAATTTAAAAATATATTTAACCGAAAATTTAATATTATTTAAAAATTATTTTTATCATTTTTTATACAAAGTTACTTATTACTTTCTAATAATTTCTAATATGTATATTTTCACTTATTTATTTCTCAATTTATTGTTTATTCTAAAAATTTTTGTGTACAAAACACACAATCCATAATAAATGTACAAAAATTAATTAAAAAAATATAAGAATTGCCTACAGGATTTTTACAACTAATATTAAAAAGAGATTGTTTTCAAATTAGAATTTAATATTCAAAAAAGGAGTGGAAAATGGGCTATCTATACTTAATACAATTAAGTTTGATATATAGTAGAAACTAAAAATTAGATGGACCAAATCTTGATGCAAATTTAAATATAAACTATCTTTTTTAAAAGAAGAACGGTTCCAGAAAGGAACTGTGAGCCCAAAAAATTTCTATAGCTTTAAATATCTTTTTAGTTTTTAAATTAAAAAAATTTTAAAATTAATTTCCATAGTCATACTTAATTAGGTGAAATATTAAATCAAAAAAAAATATATATATGTATATAACTTTTTATTAAATTTGTTTTTTATTTTTAAATATTAGAAAAAAACAAAAACTCAAAAAGGAAACACTAGTAAACTTAGGGTCATTATTTTTCACTCAATAATTTTTGACCTTTTTATTAATTCCATTAGAATGATTACTGGATTAATGTTTTGTACTTAGAAAATCTATTTTTTTTTTTTCTTTTACTATATATATTTATAAAACAAACTGTATATATGTATGTATATGTTTTCTCTTTTTCCCTTGTTTTATTTATTATTTCATTTTTATATCAATTTTTTTTTTATACAAAGCACTGATTTTAGTCCCTCATTAATCTTACAAATTAAGTAGGACAGAAGTTAATATAATATCCTTAAAATAAGTATATTAAATACGTTATTACAAACATATATATTTATAAATTCAAGATTTATGCAAGTATTATACTCTTTTTCATTTTACGAATTTTATTTTTATTTTTTTTTTTCTTTAAGAACCACAGAACATTATTATTTATAGCCCTCTGTGAAAAATTCGGAATCCATGTAACTAATTTTTTTTTATTCTAAATATACATATTTATATACATGGATATGGATTTATTAATATAATATATAAATATTCTTTTTTTAAAAGGATCAGGATAACTTAGTTTAAGCTACGTATATATATATTTACATACATATATTTATATTAAATTCATATACTGTAATAAAACAAATTTTCTTTCCCTTCACTTTTATAAAATTACGCGTACAATCCTACATACTTATGTTTATATATATGGGTACATTTATTGAGAATGGCTAAGATAATAATAATAATAATGATAATGATGAAATGAAAAGATACATAAGATTTACTTAAACCTTCACACTTGACTGCCCTTTTTAGAGCTATTTAGGAAATGATCTGCTAATGGTCAGCTCATTTGTTTTTATCTATGTGAATTCTGTTTTCTTGTTTTGTTTTTTCTTCTTTTGGTTTTGTTGGTGTATGTTTGAACAAAAAAGGTGGTTTGATTATATATAGATATATTCAAGTGGCTTTGACTTGACTTTTGAAGTGTAAAGAGTATTCAATTTAGTTTTTTTTTTTTTTTTTAAATTGATGATTGTAGCTTGCTCCTATTATTATTGTTAATGTTTATTGATTATTTTATTTTGATATTATAATATAAATTCTTTTACATTCATACATATTTAAATAACATATTAGGCATTTACATTCTTAAAAGAAACTTTATGTTAAATTTATTGTAAAATTATTTTAAAGCTTAAAATTAAAAATTAAAATATAAAAAATGAACAAAAGTTTTACCAAGAAAACTTTTAAATCATAATTTAAATTGGTTGATTTAAAAAAAAGTAATAGTCAATTCAATTATAGTTTAACGCTTATATCCTAAAATATTTCAACTAAACAATTTTTTAATAATTAGTCCTGTGGTTTGTCACATTATTTTAGAACATTATTTAAACATTTTTATTAAGTATATTGTACAGGTACTTTAATTAAAATTTTTATTTATTTTGCAAGAAAAAATTAAATTAAAAAAATCAATGAATAATTTTTATTGCTTTTGGTAAAACAAATTTAATTTTATTATAATTCTAACCTCCAAAAAATTTTATTTTCTTTCCTTTATTTGTATTGTTGCTCTCATTTCCTAAATTTTTGATATATATATATATAATATGTATATATATCATTTTTTTCTTGTAATACAGATAAAAAAACTTTTACCATGTTAATTATTTTCTAATTAATTTATTATTATACTTAAGTACATATATATTGTACCAAAAAAAAGTCTCGTAAGAAAAATAAAAAATATAAAGACAAATAAATATGAAAAGAGCAACAGTTTTCCTTCTTATCATTTTTATTTTTCATCTTTTTTATTAGCTAAACTACACATGCCACATTTTTGCTTTTCTGTTATTTTGTCGATGAGAGAAAAAATAATATCATCTTAAATGTTTTACCATTATTGTTACCGTTATAATTTCCAATAAAAAGAAAAACAAAATAACCTGCCCTTAAAAAAAATAACTTTTTTTCAGCAATATTTTTATTTAACTTAACTTTGAAGTTTCACTTAAAATATTTTTTTCATTAACTAAAATATAACAACAACAATTAAAACAAACAAAATTCATTTCTTAATAAATAATACCAACAATAATGAAAAGACAAAAAATTCCGTTACGGATGGGAATTTGGGATGTGCGGTTAAACACATTTTATACACACATACACACATTATCAAATATTTTTATAAATATCCTTCTCTTCATAAACACAAAGTTATATCAACTACAAGTACAATATATATACAAAAAAATAAAGCATTTATGTATATATCTTTGAATATCATATGTAAAAATGTCTTTGGAAAAATCTCAATAAACAATTAAAAAAAGTTTCTTTTTAAACAAAATAAACAAAATCATATGATTTTTACCGTCATCATTTTGACAGTATTATTATTTGATTGAACTAAAAAATAATTTCGCCTAAAAATATGCAACTAGAAAATCCAATTTTTCTAAAACACATTTCGATAGAGCAAAGTTTGTGTAAAAATGTATTTATGGGCTTTAGCAAAATAGAAAACCAATAATAACTAATAAAATAAACATGTCTTATTATAGGAGAAATTTTTAGGTATTCAAAAAAATTTTTATTTATTAAGAGGGACTGACAAAAAAATTATTATAAAGCTAAAACAAATAAGAAATCAAAAAGATTTGTTTATTAAGTTGTACTTTTGAGCACTCATATATGTATATGTTTTTATATAAATAATATAAATGTTTATAAATTTTTAAACATATTTAATTACATATTTGAACACAAATACATTTATGTATTTATAT
The DNA here is from genome assembly GCA_963082915.1 of Dolichopus griseipennis. Classification (NCBI taxonomy): domain Eukaryota; kingdom Metazoa; phylum Arthropoda; class Insecta; order Diptera; family Dolichopodidae; genus Dolichopus; species Dolichopus griseipennis. The sequence continues at coordinate 652,406 of OY720444.1, read as the reverse complement.
ATTTATTATATATACATTTAATACATATTTGGATAAATATCTATAGGTAAATAATATCTTTAAGTGCTCATGAGTACAAATATTTTACTAATTCATTAGTGTAACACAACTGTAACCGATATTTTTACAGTTGTTTTTTGTATTTTTTTTTTTGTTGTTCATTTTTTTTTTCAAGAATCCACTACCTATCCATTTTTTATTATATATTTACCCTTATTTTCTTAAAGAAATCAAATTATCTTAAATTCAATTATGTTCATATTAAATATATAAAAAGGAATCATAATATGTAATAATATTTTATATATATACACGTGTTCCTATACATAATATGTATCAATGAATGATAAATTTCGGGAAACTAATACTAATTTATAATTAGTTAGTAATAAATATATTTGAAATTATTTTAAGGAAGGCATAAGTATTCAATAAAGATAGATAAAAGTAACGAAATACTTTTTAATGAATCTTCATAAGATATACTATTATAAATTTTATTATTCGTCTGAAAATTTTTAAAGGTAAGTAAATTTAAAAATATAAACTTTATTGAGTAATTGTTATAATTATTTGCCTCTAGTTAATATTAAAGTGTTCTTATCTTCATTTCATGCTGTTTAATAGAGCAGAAATGATTTTTAGAAATTCATATTAAATTTTTTAAAATTCAAAGAAGGCATATTTTTTTAGTTATAGTATATTAAATTATTTTAAAACTAATTAAATCAAGAAAAACTCTCAAAATCAATAATTTTTTTAAAGTTAAATAAAAAACTACAAAACAATTATATTTTTAAGTTTTTTTTTTAATGAAGTTTTGTATAATCCTAATAATATTTTTCATTATTTGTTATTAACTAAATTTAATTAAAATTGAGTATTCATATTTCAGAAATAAATGAAAAAAATATGAAAAATAATTTCACAGTCATTTGATTACAAAAATTACAAAATAATCAGTACCATATGCATAAAAACCAACTTCTTTTAACTCACTTATCAGATAGTACCAATTTTTTCCTCTTGTTTCGTATTTTGTACATAAAGTATGAATGAATATTTAGCTACGGTATTATAAATTTAATTTTTCATTTATAGAACCAACAATCTTAATGTTCAGGGAAATTCTTAATTCCTAAATCCTTTTAAAATATTGTTTGACCGTAATTTCATGTTCACATTTATGATAGTGTTGTCTTACAAACAATTGTAGACAATTATTGAAACCCAAAAGAAAGGTACTCGTAACATTTTATTTTTCAATGTATTGTCAATGTTCTAAAAACAAAATAGACACTCAGTTTTTTTAAGTCTTTCACTTTTACATCAACTATTATTTAAGAAAAAAAGCTTTAAGTTTAATACAAGCTACCTACAACAATATGGAAATAGTTGTTCAAGTTGATGTTTATTAAAAAATCAAAAGAAACGTGCTTAATTTGGTCAGAACAACTAATGGGTTTTTCACATACATTTTTTTAATATTGTATTGTTTATTAGTAGATTTTATACAACAATAAAGTTGAAAAACAATAAATGGAATTTATTAAAAATTAATAAAATGAATAAAATGGAAAAAAAAAAATTGTAAATGTTAATACGCTATCAGAGCCAACAGACTTCAGAGCAAAAATGAGAATAAAAAAAATTTTCCAGTTTCCTTTTGAGTGAACATATTAATTCATTTTTAAAATTAAATTCACTTCGTAAATTTTTTAAGAGGATTAGGAAAAAACAAATACATATATATGTATTTATTTTTTTAAATATATAGTATAATATATATGTTTATAATAATATAATATAATTATATAATTAAAAAATAAACTTTGAAAATATCACGCGTTTAATCAAATTAATTTGCAGTAAATTACATATCTTTTTTTTTAATTATGTTTAAGTTTTAATTGCAAATTCATAGTTTTAAAAAAACTCGTTATAATTTTTAAATATTTCTCTTTCGATTTTTTCAATTCCGGAACATATCTTATAAAATCTGACCGATAGCTCAATGCTAAAGTGGCGGCTTTTAAATCGAAAAGTTTCGGATTCAAACCCTGGTCGGATCATATCTAATAAAAAAATTTAGTGAATATTAAAAATAATTTTAAAGTCCAAATGTCAAATACGGAAAGGATTAATATTATCAGGCAGTATGTACTATTGTATGGTACTACAAATAATTATAATAAATAAATAAAATCTCTTAAAAACGGTAAGAATTATTAAAAGAAAATTTTCTATTAACAGATACTTTTCATTTATTTCTAAATAAAAAGGAAAAATCAAAACAAAAACATAACATAAAATTAATACACTAATTTTGTATTCTAATCCTGACATCATCTATTTAACTCTTTATTCCCAAGAACTCAATCACAATGCAATCAAATAATGTTTTTCATATTATTTTAAAGAATCATCAAGAATTTTCTTTATTGATTTTTTATGTTCCGGAAAAATAATACAAAAATATAAGTATGAAAGCAAAACGAGGTCCGAAATGAACATGAAATTTATATATATATATATATATAAATACTTTTATCCAATCATTCTTTTTTTTAGTTCTCTTTCATTCAATGTTTCTTAGTACATCGATTTTAAGTAAGATGATAAAAAAAAAACAAAATAACAAAAAAACTTTAAGATTATTTGAGTGTTAATTTAATGCCAAATTTCGTTTACGAGCAAAACAATAAATTTAACTTGAGTTTATGTTATCCTCAGGTGTTCGTGTTATATGATTGTAACTCGTATACGATATAAATTTATATATCCTTGTATAGAATATAGTTATATTTATTTTAATTCTATATTTATTTAAGAAAAAAAAGTCAACTTAAAAACCGTTTTGTTAGTCCAGTAGCACAAGGTTTTCCTATACTTTTGCAAAACAACCAAAAGAAAGTTGAAATCAGATTTGAGAGTATTTATTCAAATTTATTTTTTCGCTCGTAAAGATATTTTAATGCTTTTTATACAAATATATTAATATATAAAATATAAATATATTACAATAAATATATACTAACATATAGAGAGACTAATATGCTTGTTGACAGAAGTGAGAAGAAAATTAAATTGAAGAGAAAAAGAATTAACTATTTTTTTTTTTTATCATGACAATTTTGATTTTTTTTTTTTTTATTTCAATGACATAAGAGTGAAAAAGATAGAAATAAGCAAATAGTAAAAAGTAAGGTTTAAGATTTTGATAATAATTTTATTTCAAATAATATATACACACATATATTTTATAATAATATAAATACATATACATATAACTATATATGAGAATTGTAAAATTCAGTTTATCAGTAGCAAAAAAAAAAAAACAAATCTACGTTTTCCACACAAAGACACTAAATAAGAGTAACGAAAATTTTTAGGTTAAGTCCTTCATTTGGAAAATTCTTTTCGCGTACAAGTTCTTACTTATTTGCCTGCCCTTTTTTTTTAGTGCTTTCTTTTTCTTTCTTCTTTATATTTTTATTTCATTTTTTTTACGATGACGTTGAAACGTGTGAAAAAGCTAAGATCATTTCATTTTTCTCAGTTGGTACGTGATATTCACTCTGCAACCATTAAATTTCAATAATAGTTCACTAAAAATCTAAGTCAGTCAGAATATAAAATGAATCAAATAGTGATAAAACTGATTATTAAAACGTTTTTTTTTTTTTTTTTTGCGTCTTTTTATGTTCTTTTTTTTTCATCATTCTTGAATAATCCTACTACTTTAAAAAAAATTTATATATTCATTTATCTGCACACCATTACCGTTATCATGAACCTTTCAAACATATAGTTTGTTTGTTGAATTGTAAGGTTATTTGATTTTGCTATCATTCTTCTACTTTAAGAGCCATTTTAAAGGCTGTATCAAAACTCACGAAAAAAAAAAAAAAAAATAATAATAAAAAAATCTTTTCTTATTTTTTCATCTTTGAAAACGTGAATTTGATGATATGAGAAGGATAAAATAACGGTTTTTAAAATCTTATATTATAGCTACTCATACATGGTTGATAATGTATCCAACATGGGACATTTTATTACTATATAAAATAGGAATATATATAAAATAGACAAATGTCACATAAGTATCTATGTATACATATATACTTGTACTTATGATTTCAATTTAATTGTGAAGAAAAAAAACATTTTTTTATTATTTTTAGATCAAAATCTAAAACTCTTAAAAAGAAAAGAAAAATTAATAACATCAATTTAAATTTATCGCAAAATTGAAATAAAATTTTAAATTACCTTATATATAAAAAGTAAATAAAGCAATATAATAATACAAAATAATAACATATTTATAGGCTGTAAATGAAAATGAATGTTATTAAATATTCAGTATTTTTTAAAAATATAAAATTTTAATTTACTAACTTCATAATACTAAATATTTAAATAAGTTCTACGTCGTATGTATATAATATACAAGTGTTTATAATTGTTTTCATTTGAATAAACAAAAATCTTAAATAACTGCAGGGAAAAGAAATATTCAATAAAAAACAAAAATTACTCATAAAACCAAAAACAAAATTTTAAATTTTTAATGAATTTTTAATATATAAAATAATTTTTTGTATTCTACTTTTAGAAATGATACCATTAATATATTATTCTATTACATTTTCAAAATAATTATACAATACAAAATCTATAACTTTCAAACATTCGTTTTAGCTTATATCCTTAAGGTAACTTTAAAAATAACTGTTATAGTTTCTTCTATTCTTCTTTTTTAACAATTCTCAAATTTATCTAGTAGGTAGTTTTAACCCCTCATTATTTTCTCTCATTCAATCTTAACTATAAATGAAAAAAAATTTGACAATAGGGGTTCATTTGCATCTATACTATATAGTCTTCTACTACAATTCTTTGACTTCGTAAATTTTAAATGAACTCTTCACTTTTATGTCATTAGAATGTCCTTGATGTCAACTTTGAGGATTCCAAAGAAAAAAAAAATTAAAATATCTTTAGCTAAAATTGAAAATTGATCAATAAAAAATAAAAAAAAAATTGTTAGATATTATTTTTTTTACTTTGGTTCTTCCATATGTAATGTAGAATTAAAAATTAATTTAAACTTACCTAATATATAAAAAAAAATAAGTAATAACAATAACTATATCTAAAATTATATATAAGGACGCGTGTTTGCGTATACCCCATTACAATCTTTTAACATACCATAATACTACCAAAGTATTACCATTAAAACCAATATAATATACATTTATATATGAAAAAGTATATAAAAAGTAACTTATATCCCCTGCTTTTCTTTAACTATGTGTATGTAAAAAATCATAAATAAATTATTCAAAAATAATTTGCAGTTCATCACTTTCAAAATACATAGTTTTTGAAGGAAATTACACATTAAATTTTTATGATTCTTCTTCTTTTTTCTTCAAATATTTTAGTAGGTTTTTTTTTTTAAAAAACAACACTGACGGATTCAGGAGACAGTTTTATTTTTCTTAGAGCTTAAATATTTAAATAAGTTTTGTAATTTCAAATATTCCATTCATTGAAATTTCTTCAAAATCAATATGGCAATCAAGATTCAAAATATGTACAAAAATAATTTTGATATGACATGTAAATCAGGATGCAGGTAAGAAGTTCCTATGTACAGATATTTAAATATTTCTACAAATCTGAATACATTATTAAATTTTGAAACTTAATTTGAGAAATAAAAGGAGCTTCTACGGCAAGTCAATAAAGAAGGAAGCATTTCAAGATTAAACTTTATTATGAAAAAAAAAATAATTTTATCAACTACAGTTAAATATTAATACAAGTTATCCATAATTACAATTTAAATTTTTTTTTGTAGCGACGGTCCTTTGTTTGAAAGATAGTTTTTTTTATTGTTCGTTTTTTAATTTAACTTTTTTTTTAGTATAACCACAACATCGTTTTCATTTATTACGAATATCAATGAAGCAGAGTTGTCTAAAGTGGAGTAAAGTAAAGTGTCATGCGCTCCATTATTTGAAATAGTAATTTAAATAATTGAAGTAATGCCTATCAATTCTGGGACACATTAAGTCTCGTGAATATTCACATTTATGTGTTTTTTTATAAATAAACATATACATATATATATGAATGTACATTTCAATATACTTATATTGTGTTCTACTAATATGTATATGTATATGTGCTCGTTTAGAAAAGCGAGAAAATTAAGAACGGCGTATGTACTTGAAAATAAAATTTTGTTTTCTTTTTTTTCTGTTTATATCCTTTTTGTTTTTGAACATAATGTAATTGTAATGGAAGAAAATAAAAATTAAAACAAAAAAAAAACCAAAATGTATTCAATGGAACACTCATTTTAAGTAATTTGGCAAACAGGATAAAATTTTGCATTAAATGCTTTCAATATAAACAATATAGTACATCGTATGCATTTATTGAAAATTTTGAGATATTGAGTTCTTGCTTATGTGATACTTGAGTTTTTATTATATATTTTACAAAAGTGTAATAAAAAAATTAAATGTCATATATATTTAGAAACAGATTTTATACTTTAATCTACAAGTATTTTTATGTTGGGACAGCGATCAGATTATTATTTCGTTAAACGACGTCATGAACATGATTTAGAACATTACCTTAAAATAACTCTTATATTTAACAAATTAGGACACATTATTACCATCTTTATATTTTAAGAAATTTTAAATGAATTGGGAAGAGATTTGAAAGGTCAGTATTTAGTTAAATAATAATTTAAATGATGTATAAATTTATCAAAATGGTTGATTTCAGTAAATAAATTACAATTAATATTGACATCTCACAAGAGTAATTAAAAAAAATATAAATATTTGCTGTAGCATTGAAAAGTAAATCACATATTGATACTAATTATTTAAGGATTTTATGAATTAATTTATAATATATTTTTAAAATGCCTTTTTAATAATTTTGAGTTATTAAAAATAAATTCGTTACAAGATTCTATTATCAGTAGTTTATAACTTTTTTTTTGATATTTTAAATACAAAATCAAATAATTAAAATACTTTTCAAGTATTCCTAAACAATCTGCAAAAATCAAATCATTTTTTTATAAATTTACAAAGAAAATGGATTAATATTTGATTTGACCAAGGATTCCCTTACTGGGATACTCCTGTTGTGCCAAAAAAAATGAAAAAACATTGACTCAAAAATAAGACGTACATAAATAGAAGAAAAAAATACAGTATAAAATTATCAAGGATATTTAAATTGGTCTTCCTTAAAGCAAATTTCATGAATTGTTGATAAAGGATTTCAAAAAGTAAATTTTTCCCTGTACGCAAAACACACACACATTTACTTTTTTCCTATTTACAGGACTTTATTTCCATGTTAAACCATGTTATATCTTTTAATTTATCTTCTGATTCATTTATCTTTCTGTTGTAGGACTTTAAGAAGTGTATATTTTTTTTCTCCAATCTCTGTTGAAAATTATTTGGCTATCTTCATCTTCATATATTCAGTGTAGAAAATTGTAAATTTTTTTCAAATGAAAAATAAATGAAAATATGAAAAAAAATATTATGTTTTTCTTTTCTGTTTTTTAATTATAATAATATCATCTATGATATATATTTAGAAAATAAAAGAGTGTACAAAAAAGATCAAAATTGTAGGTTACTAGATTTTTTAATCTAGTAAATTTTTTGCTCTAAAAAATTTATTATAAAGAAACTATGAATGAAAGTACATACCTTAGTGCCTAAAAATATGTGAAAATTTGCTTCTATTTTAAAATCATCTACTCAAGTTTATATAATATGTATATTTCTATCAAATAATATTATATGTATATTAACTATACTAAAATAAATTTTAGGTTCATGAGTTATTATAACTAATAAATAAGTTGAATTATTAAATTTTAAAAATGCATAAGAGTTCACTACATATACAATACAAGTCTGCATCATTTATCAAAAAAACTTGAATGAACAAAAAATGTATTTGTTGTATTAATTTTGGTCTACAAAAATATAACAAATTGAAAATTGAACAAAATCAAACTCTAATATTTTAAGACATACAAACGTTGAAAAGTACTTTAGTTTATGAGTTTATAAGTTATATATCGATAAAACATTATACCATTGGCTGATACAACATCATTACATATAAATTATTTTGGAAATTAAAAAATATTTTGCAAATTTATTATTAAAGTAAAAATTATTGATTTTTAATTAGAAAAATTAGAAAAATTTGATAGCTTTGTATTTTTAGAAATGATTGAATAATATGGAAAAAAAAACCCCAAAAGCTCAAAAATTGTCCTTGTACAAATATATTAATTCCCATTTTTAATTTAACATAATATATTTTTTTTATAAATAATTATAACATAAAATATAAATGAACATTTGTCTTTAATATCATGAAATAATTCCTTTGAAATGGAAACTCTACACCATAATAATGAAAAAACATTAGACATAAACATGTATAGCTTCATATAAACAACAAAAGTTGTATTCCTGTAAAATCTATTTTCAAACGGAATTTCTACGAAATAACATTAAAAAAAAAACAACATTATCAACTTTATAACATTTTGATATTCTATTTACTTTGCTTGCATTCATCACTCTAATACCCCTATTCTTCGGTATTACCACTAAGAATCTTAATAAATGAGTGATGAAAATCATCTCACAGCTTCATCCCACACAAAAATTTCCCGTCTAAACAATTTCTTACTTTTATATACAAATTAGTAAATGCTCTTTAATTTAATGTCAAATATTTAACAAATGTCATGACGTTTTGACAAGGACTACAAAATTTGAAGAGGAGGAAGAGACCAAATAAAAAAAAAATAAATAAAAACAAATAATATTGTTTTTTTTTTTTTTTATAAAAAATTCTGAACCAATTAACAATCCAGCTAATTGGTTTTAATGGTTAACAAACAATTCTTTAATTTTGGAGTGAGTTAAGAATGAATTGCAAAAAAACAAAAGTTTCATCTTACAAGTGGGGTTGAAACAAAAAAAACAAAATACAGTACAATTACAAGTAAAAAAAAAAAAAATTTGTTTTGGGTTTTAAGGCTATATAAGTTCTAAAATATTGAAATATCAACTTCAAGTTCTGAATAAAAATGACGAGCAATTTTGTTTTTTTTTTCTTTAGTTAAGCTTTTTTCATAACTTATTCCCTATGTCATCATCATCATCATCATAATCATTAATACTTCATCATCAGATTATCAATATCATTGGCATCAATAATAATGAAGAAAATTTTTGTAAATACTCTTGACCATTTTTATATAATTTTCAATTCTTTCGTTACGTTTCCTTTTAAATGTAAATGTATATTAGTTCATCATAAATTTTCTTTTGTTTATTTTTATGCTATTTAATTTCGCCCCAGGATCAGGATTACATATGCACTCAAGTATAAAAGTAGGATCTTCAAAGATAAGAGCATGCTGATGTTATATACATCTCTCTTAGTTCTACAAATATATATATATATATATATATTTAATATACATATCGTCACCAAATAACAAAATATGAATTGAATTGAATTTTATTTTTTCTTTACTATTTCATATGTCCTTTCATTCCTTTGTGTTGGAGAAAAAAATAACACAAGTTTATGTTTTATTTATCTAAAATTACAAAACAAAAACAAATCTTATAAAGAAACTTAATTTAAGACTTGAATAAAATTTATATGTGGTCTCATGATAAAATAAAAACTCTATAAAGGGAAATAATAAATTACTTTTTTTTTGAATAATAAAAACTTGTATTATGAGATAAAAACAATTTTAAAAAGTTCAAATTTTAATATGTATGCAAGGTATAAAAATAATAATTTTTAATTTATTTTTTTCGAAATTAATTTTAATTTAAATCTATTGCAAAATTTTGTCTCTAAAATAAATTTATCTAATATCTTTTGAAAATTTAATTCTTTTATTTCAAACTTAATTACCAATTTCTTGAACACTTAATTATAAATCTTAACAAGAACATTAATAGAAAATATAAACTACTTAAAGATATTTTATTCCAAATTATATCCAAACAACAACAACAAAAATCAAAAAAACCAAAATCTAAACTTAATAAGAACATAATAATCTGTTTCGCAAAAGATTTACACTTTATTTGAAATATATATATACATAAACTTTCCACCAGTAAATTAATAATACCTGGAATTTTATATTATATATTTGTTGTAACAAATTCGGTCTGACGATTAAAGAAAAAAGTAACAAAAAAAAAAAAAAATAATAAAACCCAGTGTAACCACTGTAATAGATACCCTATCGTTCATTTGCTATATCTATTTTCACTTCAAAATTTACTCATCTCCTGTGGTTTTTGAAACAATTTATTTTTTTTTTTGTTTAAAAAGCCATCAAATATTTATTTTTTCTTTTGTATTTTTTTTTTTTTTTTTGGAACAAGAGAAACTCAAAAAAAATTTTTTCTTTGTCCTATTCGAATTCCAGTCACGTTTTTTCACCTGGCTTATTTTGTTGGTAAATATTTTCTATTGGGTTTTCTTTTTTTATATTTTTTGAAAGAAAACTCTTAGTTTTTTGTTTTATATTTGAAAATAATTTTCTGTTAATTTCAGACTCAATATGAACTTAATATAGACTTAAAATAGACTCAATATCAAATATTTATAATATATAGGTTTTAAGTTCAATTAAGAATATGACTCTCATTCTTCATCATTTATTAAGTGTTAATAAAAAAAAAAAATGTGGGTTCTTATAATATAATTGACAATATTAAACAAAAATAATTACAGACGATTTATCAGAAATAATTTAATATAAAATTTTTCAGAAATTGAAAAGAAATATTTGAAATAAATTCCAATATTTTGTATTCATTCTCGAACACCTATTTACTTATCTGGTTTTCAACTCGACTCAGCTACTACTCTCCATTGGATTCAAAATAATGGCTTAACTAATAATTAATAATTATATCTTTAAAATCTGTATGTTTAAATTGTATATGGATATCATCCAGAACAATTCTAATAACACGTAGATAAATTGACACCCTGTTGCAACTTGTACCTATGGTATAAACAGGATTATTATTCTAACAGTTAGCCCTAAAAGAAAACCAAAATTGAAGCTTCATATTAATTCAAAACCAAAAAGATATCCAACATAATTAAATTAAGTTATAGATATTTTAAGTAATATTATTTAAGTTCAGATATAAATTAAGTGCAGCAACCCCAACTTTGATTTTTTAAATTAAAATAATATTTCAAAGACTTATAATAAATTCTTTAACTACAACTCTCTGTACCCAAAATATCTTTTCTTTTGTAGGAGAAAGTCAGGAGGAGAACAATTCCGGATTCTTTGTTTGTTTTTTGTCATACGATCAAATTAATTTTTATTTTGCAAAAAAATATAAATTAAAATAATAAAAAAAAAATTTGAAAAATATTCTTGAACATATTTCATGTAACAATTAAAATAACTAAAAAACACTTTATTAAAACTATTTTAAGATACGATAAAAAAGATGAAAATAAATAAATTAAAAAATTTAAAATTTCAACAAAAGAAATGAACTTTTAACCAAGTGAACCAAAAATATGGCATTCCTCATTTTTTTTTATAATACTTGTTTCAATATAAGTATAACTTTAACGCTAATATAAGAATATTTATATTGTCTTCCTAAAATATGCACGTACTTACATTTATGAAATTTTTATGTAGCATATGCACATTGAAAATCAAAATTAAATATTCATTGTATTAAATGAAGAAAAATATAAAATACTTTGTACTGCTATTATATATTATAGAAGTATCATAGACGTTAAGTTAATAAAAATAAAGAAAGCAATGTCACTCAATATTAAAAAAATGTTTATTTTTATTTTAAAAGTTAATAAATTCATATCAAATGTTTTTACTATATAGCATTGTGATTACTTTAACTATATAAGCATTTAATCGATTTTAAATCATACATTATTAAGGAAATAATACATAAACAAATAATATATCAAATATGAATTGACATAATAACTAATACTAAATGATGTTTAATTAAATAACTTCCTGTAAAATAACTCTAATAAGTAATTTTTATTTCCAATCAGAGACTTAATCATTTAAAACTAAATTTATAATATTTTTATTTACTAAAATAAAAAAAAAAAATATTCCACGCCACTGTAAAATATTCAAATATACATTTATATATATATACACATTTCTTTCGCCTTATCTACAAAAATAATTTCCCTCATCAAGTCAGAAAAGCATGTAATTTCCTTGTAAAACATAAGTGCACAACATAATGAGTTAATTTTATCCTTTCGGTTATGCAAAGTTTTCCACAGCTATTCGTTTTCTCTTTTTCCTTTTCTTCATTATTTTCTTCCTGTTTTTTTTTTTTTTTATTTGTTTTTCTTTTTACTATTTCTTTATTTTTTCCTGAATTTATGCAGTTAAGTAAAGCAAGATATAATTTTTTTTTAATTTTGCATAATATAATATATATATATATAAATATATATACATACGTTTCTATAAATATCCTTATATAATATCCTTCTTATTGCATTTATAGTAGCAGGATATTTCATATTAGTAATTTGAATATATGTTTGTATGTTTGAGTATTTATTAGAGTTAGGAGAGTTTGGTGCTACGTAAATGGTTTAAAACAATTTTATTTTAAAAAAGAAAAAATACAGCCGCCTCTCATTTCCTTTCATTTGTAGATACGCTTTCATTCCTTTTTTATATTTCATTTCTTCCCAACATTTTCCCTTTAATTAAATTTGTTTATACCCAGTGTTTCTATGTGAGTGAATATTTTTTCGATTTTTCCTTTTACAAATTTAATAATTTAGACAATTAAAACATTGCACCAGTATATATATAATTTACTGCATATTATTTAATATGTTTTTCTTAACATTAACATATGCATCTTGGTTGAAAATTTTTTAATAAAAATGAAGAAATAAAAGTTGAAAAATTGTTTTGTAGTTTAAATAAATTGAGAAATATTTTCCTATTCTTTCTTCCTTAAATGGAACTTAACAATGACACAATACAAAATAACAATTAATACCACCTATTCATCTCCTAATATAAAATTTAAAATTGTTACCAGATATCAATAAAAACGTTGAATTATGATAGATTTAATAATTTTTGGGAATAAAGAAAACAATAAATGTTCACTTCCGGGATCAAATCACAAGTAATTTTTTTCTTTTAAAATAGATAAAATTTCAAAATTTTCATTATATTATTAAGATATTTTTGGTATTCATAAGGATCGAATAAATATATTATGTAGGGTATTTTCAACATATGCTTCAACTTTTAAAATGTTGAAAAAAAACTTAACATGCCCTTAAGAACTACACAGAATATTAAAATTAGTCAAAAAAAAGTTTTATTCTATATTCCCAAAGACATTTATTTGGAAATCTTTTCATTTCTTTTGTTCAACTCAGTTATAAAGTTTCCAGAAATCTTGTTTTTAAAACTAAAATATATAAATTTTTTTATGATGGCTACACACTTAAAATTGTGTGTCTCTGTCACCTAAATATCCCTTTTTTAATATGAATCTATAAAATTTATTTCCGGTTAAAGATTATTGAACCCCTGTTTAACAAAAATTGGGAATAAACCTTTTTTTTTTGTTTTTGCAAATTTATTAAAACTTTTACAAGTTGTGGGGTTTTTTTGTTACTTTTTATTCTTTTCAATTTGTTTTTTTTTTACTATTTTATCATTTTTTTATTGGTTATACGAATTCTCTTTTAATTTCAAGAGGGATAAATTTCATAAGAATTTTTTTTTTCTGTATTATTTAACCATCAATGAACGACTAAATTGTTTTTTTAAAGGGATGAATATACATTATTATTATATATTTTATTTCTAAAATGAATGTCATTGAGTGCTGCCTAATGCAAACAGTTATGAAAAATCAATGATTAAAATTATTTACATATATATCAAAAATTAGTTATGAAGTCAATTGAAAAGTATTTCGTAAATAATTTCAATCGTTTGGAAAATTCTATATATTAATTTTTATATTGCTTTACTTTGGTATAAACTTTTTTTTTTAATTTGAACACAAACATACATTTATAATTCATATTGTTCAGTTATAAATCAATACAATCTTTTAAATGTTCTAAATGCATTTTCCACTACGTAATATATAATTCAGATTCTTTTGTTCTTTTACATACTTATTCAAGAATTCAACATAATTTCTTTAGCTCTCTTCAAAACAAAACAATTTAAAAAAATTTAAGAAAATACTGAATGAAATATAAAGAAAAAGTAAAAGTGCAACATTACATATATTAGCAAAATCCATAAACAGAATGTTTCAAAATTATTTACCTAATTTTAATCAGTTCTTATGATATAATTTTGTTATTATATATATAGGTATGTAGGTAAGTCATATACAAAATCCGAATTTGTAATTTAGACTATACAAATATGCAATTTATTCTAGTTTTAAGAAATTTAATCCATCTCAAATTCTAAAATATCAGACGAACATAAATTTTATATTAAATGTGACATTTGTATTATTATTTTGTGTACATATACAAGTATATATAGGATTCCATATGTATTTAAAAATTTATTTAAGTATGGTAGAATTAGTCTAGAAAAAAATTGAAATTTCAAGACTCAATTTAAATTCAAAACTTAAATAATGTGAATTTATGAATGTAACGAATTTCTAGATTTATGTCTTGTTTTTACAGTCAAATAAAAGAGCAAATAAAAATTTCTTTAGTTCAATTCTTTAGTCTATGGTTTCTTAGTTTTATTTTTTTATACACATGTTTTTTTGTTTTTTAGGAAATTTCATACTTTTATACTCATATTCATTCACATTTATTTTAATAAACCACTTTTTTTTTCATTCATTTGATTTTTTTTTATTTTTCATTTTGTTTTAACTAATGTTTGCAATGAAATATAAAGAAGAGTATTAAAAAAAAGGAAACTTTCAACACATGCAGCTAAAATGCAGTCTATTACAACATTATACTTTTATTCTACAAACAAATAAACATATTATAAAAAAATTTTTTTTTTCTTTTAATAGAGTTGAGTTTGGATAAGTTAAGTTATTCTCTTAACTTCATTTAGGGTATAATTCAAATGTATACAGAAATTTTTATTTTCATTTTCATTTAATTTTATTTTTTTATTTTGTGTTTTTTTTTTTTTTTGTTTTGAAAAAACAAATAATTTTTTTATATAGTTTTTGCTTGCAATTAAATTCTTTTCATTTTTAAGCTTTGCACTTTTTTACTTATATAGTATTAGTGACATACATTTTATTTTTTCAGGCTATACATTCTACTTTATATATGCATATATATATATATAAATTTATATATATATAAATAAGATATATTTGCATATATATGAATCGTTGCTCTCATTGTTACAAAATATTTCGAATAGAAGTCGGGTGAAGTCATTGTACTTTATATTTTCATAACCAGCTTCCATTTCTTTTATTATTTCTTTTCCATGCTTTCTTGATACATCTTTATTTTATTTTATTTATTTTTTTTTGATGAATTCCCCTGCTATTGGTCTACAGTTTATATAAAACATGTTATTTGTAATTTCAATACATGATGCATATTTTTATATATATTTATATTTTTTAAGAAAAATAATAAAAGTAAAAAATTCATATTTTTTGTCGCAAAATTTGATTTTAAGAAACAATTACTACATAAAATTCTAAAATCATATCCAATAAATGTATACATATATATTGAGAATTGAAATAATATACCCCAGTGATGAAATCTTCGATACAATTGTACTTTTTTCAATACAATTGACTCCAGAAAATACAGTAGTACACTCGAGTCTAAATTCAATACACTCCACTACGCATTTTTTTCGAAAATATAAAATATAGTAATATATAAAACTTGGACCAAAGTTTCTCTAATAAAAAATGAACTGCATCAATAAAGTTTAAACATAAATATGTTTAGAAATATATATCGCTTAGCTCAACCACATTCCTCTGCAAATATTGAGAGAATATTTTTTTAAATCAAAATTTAGTGAAAACAAAATGCAGAAATATACTGCAAATAAGTACTTGTTCCACATTAAATTCAAAGCAGGTGATTTAATTATAAATGACCAGTGCCATAGCTTTACGGTGGAGAGAGACTTAATTAAAAAAAGTTTACAAAATGCTGCTAGAGTGACAGACGAAATATTAGGTTTAAGGTTTAAAAATAAGAATTATGTGATTTTTGTTTTTTAATAAACTTATATGTATTTATTTCTGTTTTATTAATGTTTAATTTTTTTATTAAAACTAGTCCTTTATAATTTAGTTTTATTGTGGTATTATGCAGATACATAATATAAACAAATTTCAGTACAATTATTCCCAATTTAGTACAATTTTTATTATTCTTTTAATACAGTTCATTTTACTCATTTTTCATCCCTGATATACCCTATATATTCATGCTCTTTTAATATGTTAAATTCAATTTTTTTTTTTCATATTTCCTTTTTCATGTTTCAAATATAAATAATCAAAATTAAAAATAAATATTTAAGAAATATTATACTATTTTTATTTTTATATCCTGTTTTTTATTTCAGTTTGCAAAATAACTAATAGTAATTAAAGTGAGAGAAAGAGTATTCAAGAGCCATCCTTATATTTTTACGAGTGAATTTTATAAACCAAAAAGTCAATTTTAATATATTTTTATTTTATACAGAACAATAGGATATAAAAATAAACTAAATTTTAAAATATATTTGATTATAGAGTAGTTTTATGTACATATAAATGTATAATACATGCATTTATCTATTCCATTTTTAAAAATAATATTATTTCCCAAAATTTATCTGCTCTAAATTTTTTTTTTAAAACTTAATTGACTTTATGTTTTTGAATTAACCTCAATTTTATTGTAGAAATTTGTCCAGAATATGAAAACTATCAATTGTTCAGTGATATTATTATTAATTTTTTACATTAAATAATTATTATATTTCCAATAATTTAATTAATTTTGCAAACATTTCTTTTTTTTAATTTTGTGCATCGAAAATTAAATTAAACTTCAAAAGTAGTTGTTGTTTTTTAAAATGATTTCGCCTAAAAATATGCAATAATTTTACTAATATTTACTTTCAGAATTTTAAAATTAGATCGCAAAGATTTTTTTTATGAAAAATTACTCAAAACTGTAATTTTCATTAAATTCCCCCGTTTTTAATTAAGGCTAAATATATAATAGTATGATATAATTAAATAAATATATAAATAATATTGATATAATCTTATATAATAATAATAACGAAAAAGTTATTGCAGGATCATTTATGATATGTTGTAATATTAATATATAAATAAATAAAAATCAAAGGAATGCAATGTAATTATATTAATTGAAATGAAATACGAAAATAATTAGGATTCAGTTTTTTATTTAACAATTATAATATTTTTTTTATTCCGTTTATTAATAAAATAATATTCATCACAAATTTTAATAAAATTAATGAAATTATAATATGTAATACACAAAAAAAAAAAATGGAAGAAATTATTTTTTTAAGTAAAGAAAAAATGTAATAAAATTACAGGATATTTGAATATAACAAAATAATCCAATTTTTTGTTTACTATATATATATATATATATATATTTGAATAAAAATATACACATATATAATGTATTTCTTTACTCAAAACAAATGTTTTATTATGCGAATCTCATGATTTTTTTTTCATTAAAATTAGAAAAATTTTTTTTTCCTCCAAAATGAAAATCTTTGTTTATTAAAAAACATTATACAAGAAAGCTTATGTTTAAAATCAGAGTACTATCTCAAGTTTATTGCTTTTTACAATACATTTTTTTTTTTGATTTTGAATATTTTTTTACTAATTTTTCTCGATTTTTGAAGGTAAAATGTAAAATTTATAAAAAAAAAATTGAAAATCATCTATTGAAAATTATTTTGAGTTTGTACACCATTGATGGAGAGAAAAACTAGGTATAAGAGAAGGAAACAAAAATACTATTAAAAAATAAATCTTATAGATGGAATGATCATTAATTCGAATGAAAATATAAAAGGATAAAACGGATAAGCATTATCTACTCTTCGGATATTTGTTTTTTTTTTTCTTAATTTTCTTCCTTATAAAAATTGAAGAACAAAATTTTTATTAGAAGAAGTAAAAATAAAAAAAAAAAAAACTAAAAGAAAATAAAAACAAATTTTCATCATGCATTGTTGAAAAATTCTAAAGAGGAATTTTCTTTTTTTTTTAATTTAATGTAAAAAAAAATTAAATTTTTCATTTATTTCTTTTATAATTTTTAGTATTTTTTTGGAGAATCATATCATCATCAATATTTATTTCTGCACTATTGAAAGAGAAGAGAACTTAAATGTTGAAATGTACTTTAAAGAATAGATGATTTTTTTTTTATTTTATTCGTTTTTACTTAAAACTTAAAAAAACATTTTCATCCATGTATATTTCTCTTTTATTTATTTTGTAAGGGAATTATGACGCATTAAGATTTATTTTATAAAATATGTATTTTAATTGATAGATATATATATATATATAAATATTATTAATATATATAAACAAAAATGTAATTGAAATAATACTTAAAATTTAAAAAAAAAAATAAAAATATTTATTTTATTTTTTTAATTAATTTGATTAATTATTGCTATTTTCTTATAATCAAATCAGATAAAATCCTTTGAAAATTAATTCAACTGAATAAATTAATAAAATCAAAATTGAATGAAAATGTAAAACTTAAATAATCAATAATTAAAAAAGAAAATTATATCCCTAGCCAATTTATAAATATTCTTATAGAAATAATTTTCTTTTATTTATGAATATAGATTAAGAATAACTTTTTTTTTTCTATTAATTTTAATTATCTAATATGAACCACTTGATTAAAAAATAAGATTTTTATCAGGGAAATTTAATATCTGCAATAAATTGTTCCTGTAAAACTCAGAAATATGTCAAAAAAAAAATGTTCCAGTTAAATGGGTCATTGCCAACGAAAATGTCTTTCGGTCTTAAAATTTGAAATAATAAAACTAATTTTTTTTAAAGTCTTAAATATTGGAAACTATACTACAATTATTATTTTACTTAGATATAAAAATTGGAACCTTTTATAAAAGTAGTTAGCGAAATATATAACATTTTAGAGAATTTTTACATGAGTGTTATCTTTAAATCCATACATATACTGATGTAACACTCATGTTTTTTTTTTACGATATATTCTAATTACGGATATTGTAATATCAAAATACAAAAATTGATAATGCAAAAAGTTTTGTTTCGCACTTATTGTATTTAATTTGCATTCAATTTAATTTATATATTTAAACATATTTAAAAAAAAATACGTAACACTCATGTTTTATTTTTTGTACTTACCATACTCAAAAGTTTTAATTATCGAAATCTTTACTTTTACAAAACAAATTTTTATATCACAATTTATATTAAGATCTAAATAGTTTAAATTTATCTATGCACTATTCTTAAATATTTATATTTAATATTTTATTAGATTTTTGTAATATTCTCTAAAAACGTAACACTCATGTTATGCAGTTGAGACAAAATTAAAATGCAAAAAAAATGACTAATAGGAAAAGACAATAAGATAATTATAAATATGCATAAAATGTAGATAACATAATTATTACGATGTAGTTATTAATTTTTATACCTTAGAACAACAATAAGTTTTTTTTTATAAAATATATTGAAAATTTTGATGGAGACAAATTATTTTACATGAGAGTAATGTGGGAAGTGTAAAAAGATAAGAGTAAACTGGAATTTAAAATTTTGAAATTTTGTCGTTACATTGTTTTTTTTTATTGAATACATCAAACTTTACAATTTAACTATAGTTTGTGTGTATAGTTATATATTTTTAGTAATTTATAAAACGATAAACTTGAGAGACACGAAAAAGACGTTTTAATTGGCAATGACCCAAATAAAAAAGCAATTAGTCTAGGTTAAAAGAAATTTATATTTAAAAGTATAAATAATTAAATTACATAATAAGAAATTTCTATAAAACAAAATTTCTGCACATAGACAATATAATATATATGTATATGTATTATATATCCATTTACATGTTAATTTTTGAATTGAATAATTTAATAAAAAAGATAAGGTTTTATACAAACATTTCTTATGCTTTTACTATATATAAATTTTAAATTTAAGTAAATTAAGTTCTACATACTTGTCATAAAAATTTCCTAAATATTATAAACATAAATTTTTTATACATTTTTAATATTGAATCCTCTTTAATCTTATCTAATCTGATCAAATTTAAAGTGAAAACTACTAAGATTAGCTTTACGTAAAATGAATTTCTAAAATTATATCGTCTCTCATCTATTTCCCTTTAGATCTTTTACATAATTTTTTTGTTTATAAATATGAATACATTAATGTTTGAGAGGATAATCCCTTGATTTTGGCCACCCTCCCCTTTGTCTAATAACAATTTTAATCATTCTAAAGAATTTAGTTTATGGTTATAAAGCAGCTTTATTCCAAAACAAAAAGGAAAATCAAATAAAATAGATGGAAAATGTATACATATGTATTTACATATAAATAAATATACATATGTAAGAAATATAGGTAAATTTTATATTATGTATGTCAACATAGCGGAATACACATTTAACTTTGTTTTTTGCCTAAAATGCCTAAAATCAATTTCAGCTTTCATCTCACTAAAAAAAAAAATCATAAAATTATAAAAAATTGACATAAAAGTAGTCAAAAATTTGAAGAAAAATTTTCCATAAAAAAGAAAAAATAAAAAAAAAAAAAGTTAAAAAATGACAAGCAATTTACAATTTGTGA